>DWQL01000494.1:0-14955 GCA_018231265.1 Noctuana haematospila | reverse complement strand
GTACTAAACCTAAAAGTTACTTCTTTCCAGGTTCACGCTTAGGCCAGATGCAGTCGCTAGCCGGGCTTGCTGTATTGCTTCAGAGGTTCACAGTGGAACCGTGTAAGGACACCCGTCGCGAGCTTAAATTGAACCAAAAAATGAACGTCGTACAAGGACTCGAAGGAGGGTTACCATTGAGACTTAAACTTAGAAAACTGAAAGCATAATAATGAGATCCAGCTGTGAATAAAATCATAATAACAAAGTTAAGCTAATTTTGTTGTAAGCATGTTGTAAATACATTTGTATGTTGGTATAACAAATTTAGGCGGTACAATACTAAACTTATTCTAAGCGATTTCGTTGGCTTAGAAGAAGTATTACAGCATCATACCGAAGGTACCTGGAAGGATACCTACCGAAGTCCGAATCTTCGAGACAGAGTCAGGGACTATTTTTTTGTAACGGGGGGAAACCAGAATATCATGGAAGTGATACCGGGTTATGTAGGATTCTTACCGCATTAAAACCCTCTCGGTGGCCTGCCTCAGCGCTTTGGAAGGACTCCGGAATCTCCAGTGGAACACACCTGCCTACGGAAAATGACTAAAACGACATTTTCAATGGTATTTTCATAGGTAGGTACATATTACTTGCGTTAATTAATAAATTCAATTGTATGTGTTGTAGAGAACAATAAAATTAAATATGCACCTAACTACATCTACCTCTGTTACAATTACTACAACTTGTGGTTTTCATATTTAAATTTTTTGTACACAAAACATTTGTAAGGCACGTTGTAGATACTTAGATGCTTGAGACAATTGATTTGATTTGGCGTCGTTATTAATTTTGTTAGTGTTATTTTTATAAAATTATACTTTTATGTTGGACTCTTCCAATAAATAAGTATGTAAATAAATAAAAATAAGTTGTTTATTTTGTTTATTCTTTATCTGACCTTTAATAAAATTCAAAGATTCAAAGAATTATTTGCCTTTAATTTATCAAAATATTTTATACTTTATAGTTATCTGTAGGTACCTCCTACCTATTATTTATTCTAAAATCGCCTGTCAACATGACTATTTAATTCAATTTAGACATTTTAGACTTTTTTATACCTTTTAATCAAATCTATAAGGTATGTAATAATTTTGATATTTCCTCGTAATACGTAATGTTTATTTAAATCACTACTTACTCATGGTTTTTTATAATATTATTATTCATAACATTTCGTTTGCGGTTTTACTTAAATGATGAGCTTTTGGTTTTACTATTTCTAATCATTATTTTAATTTTTGAAAATTTATTACATACCTATTTGCTTTTAAATATGGCCGTACAATACGTAAAAATTTATTATGGGCCATACGAATCGTTCTTTACAATGTCCCACAAACCGCAAAAATTGAGAGGTCTAAGAGGTAAGTCAGGCATTTTTCCTACACATACCTTCTAACCTAATAGGTATCTATCTACCAATTTCTACTTTTATTTGGCTTAGGTAGATAACACCGAGTTGTATGTTACGTAGGTACATCTGATACAATGTACGTAGGTACCTAGTTTGAAAATGCTCTATCTTATTTATAGATAGAATACATAATAGGTACCTATAAGTAGGTGCTCAGTCACTAATTTTCAATTGCTTAATACAGATCACCTTCACAAACTTGGCTTCCGTGTAGACCTGGTGCCTCTAGAGTTCGTCAATTACTGCATGCTTGAAATGTGTGGATACGAGGTAGTTATGAATAATTTCTTGCCTATCTCATTGGCCCTTCTGTGGGAGGCATGTTATGGCTGTTCTTGGGTAAAAGGGTTACAATCGTTAGGATAGAAATATTCATACATATCGCACTCTTAATCCATTACTGACACTATCCAAAAACCCTGATTTTACAGGAGAGCTAAAAAACAAATTTCACCTTAATATTTGGATAAATAAATAAAAAATGATGCGCAATTTCATAATTCAGTTTAATGGACTTTGTAGATTTAGATTGTACTTTGAATTTAAGAGCAAAATAATAATAAAATTAAATTATTATTGAAAAATATGCTTTACAATTAAAGCTTAACTTTAATTTTTAAATAAATGTTTTCCTAAGTGTCGTTTTAAATCTAGTTTTCAATGGAAATTATAATATTTTATTGCT
This sequence comes from Noctuana haematospila, assembly GCA_018231265.1. Lineage (NCBI taxonomy): Eukaryota > Metazoa > Arthropoda > Insecta > Lepidoptera > Hesperiidae > Noctuana > Noctuana haematospila. Next base: position 12,805 of record DWQL01000494.1, on the reverse strand, counting down.
TTATAACAATTAAGTTATCATAGTTTTAGCGTTTATTACTTAAAGTAGGTACGTATTTATAATTTTAAAAAAATTAATATACCCACATAATTATTACTACATTTCACAGGTATCGTTTCAAAGCAAATAAAACAAAAGCTTTATCAAAATGAAAAACTCTTTATTAATTAATTAAGTATGAATTTCGCCAGCTGGTTTTCCTTCAACTTCACACAGTTCTTTATAATCTCTATATAAATCCGATAATTTTTGACCGCCGTCAATGTGCTCCCGACTACTCAGTTGCCTTTCGTAATGGCTCTCTATACGAGGTATTGTATTATCTTTACAGGTTTTCAGGTGTAACATAAAGAATCTATCGTTCAATACGCCAGCAGAACAAGATCCAGTGTGCCGACGTGCTATAAACGCAGTTATGTCATCGTCTGCAAAACTGAATAGAGCTAGAAGCTACCTCTGGTTCTGGGCTCTTCTGGAAGACCAAATCTTTAGGTGTAACGACTACGCACCAAAAGACTACTGGATCGGCGATGCAAGTGTAAAAAATTTAATCAAACCGCTGGAATGTTTGACATGCTGTATGTCTGAAAAAGACTCTTGCAGGCCTGTACATGAATCGAGTTCTGAAACTTCTAAAGCAGATCAAACGTAAGAAAAGTAAAATCAAAATTCAAGTATTCAAAACTTATATTTATGTAATATGTATAGATAGCTAGCTAGCTAGACAGTTATATTTTTTATAGTTATTCGCTGTTTTTTTATTTATTATTTAATAAAAGTGATTAAGTGATTATTCAACCTTTACTTTCCTGAAAATACCTGCCTATTACACAGGCATAACCATGTGTGTGGTTATCATATTACATTATAATCGGGACATCACATAAAGGCCGAGCGAAAAACGAGCCAAAGCACGGTTATGCCGGTACTACAGGTAAAATGAAACAACAATGACTTTATATCCTTTATATTGAAACAAGTCACAAGGCTCCCGAGTTCAGTCCGCTAACAATAAATTAAATATTATTTCATCATAATAATCTGTCTCAATTTTAGTCACTAGTTAGGTGTACATAATTATCTCTTTAATTAACAATTGTGTCGTAGGTTTGTGAGCAATATGCTTTATTTACACTTCGTTATTATAATTGTGATGTGAACTAACAAAATGGCTACGTCTGTACGAAGATTTGAGAATTGAAAGCGAATAAAAATTTAGTGCATATTTGGTCATTAAAAATATACATTAGTATTTAAATACAAAGTTTTCGACGATTTTATAGTCTGTTATAAAAGCATACTTCACGCTTTATACCTAACGTTGGCCTTCTGGGGGCCTGTAAAGAACTCTTAAGGGCATTCGGCTTACGTCATCTACATCCAACCTCAAGCAGGCTAGTGTCCTGCCTGAGGTCGCATGTAGTGGCGCTGCTGCCCCGGAGGCTGATGGTCGCCTCACGTACGTGGCCGGCAACTGCACCTTTCAGCAGACATGGCTGCAGCGGTGGTACTTCCCCGGTCGAACCATACAAGTTCTACCACCTACGATGCCACGTTTGGAATTAATTCACGTGATTGGTCGACAACCCTCGCGACCGTCCTTTGTCCTATAGTTCTTTAGTTGAATGCCAGTTCAGAGTAACTCTGGCCGTCGGAACATGGGAGTTCATCAACGTTCTTCGGAAGATGAGCGAAGCGACCATTTACTTGTCTAATTTGTACGTTAATAGAACTATTATAACGTCCATAATTGTGTGTACAACTACACGCTGCAAAAATCGCTTCCATTCCTTCCCACAGCAATGTGATTAAGCACTAGTTATTATTAATTATATGGCCAACACAATAAACCAGATGATTACTTGTATTTCTTTTCTCCCAATATAAATACATAAAGGGGACACAATAACGCCAATAATGCTCTGTCATTATTAGTAATTTATTTAGGGTTCAAAAACTTTACAATAATTAATAATAGATTTTGATTGGACGCGTAGGTATTTTTACTCCATCCATTTTACCTTAACGAGAACAATGGGAATATCAAATAAGGAAATATAACTAATTAATACAGTCATAACAAATTCGAATGATATAAAAATAAATATGTTATCAACAACCAGAAAACTTTTATGTAACAGAGTAATTATGAAGTTCCCATATTTTATTTATCAATATCAAAATTACTTGAACCCTAATTATCAATAGCATTATTGAAGTACAATGTATGTATCCATAACCATTTTATTCCTGGTCTATTATGACAGTATAAATGCAACATTGTTTAAAGAATTAGGCCAAGAGTTGTTAAAAGGCCTAATTCGCAGTGATTGTTAAATTAACATAGTATTCGAATAAAAAAATATAGGTATATAATCCAAAAGCATTACGCAATCTCAGCCATGTTTTGCTGTGAACTTTAGCTTTTTGCTAGCGTTATACCCCCTCTTAATTAATATTATAGGCATAGGAATAAAAGTTAAACCGAGAGTGAACAAAAAGAAAACAATCCGAGACTTTCGAAGCATTATGTTGTAATATAAATGTTTGAAAGACAAGTAACTTGTCACAATGAACGCGAGACAAACATTGGTCCGCGTGGGGTCTATGAAACAGGCATAACTTTACTCTATAACAAGTCGACTCATCCATTGGAATATATCTTATTTATTTACATATTTGTCTGAACCAGGCTTTCATTATAAAACCGTCTAGCTAAAATTTGATAAATTATCCTAATTTTATTATACAAAGTAATATCAAAATACTCATAAATAAATGGGTTTAAAAGTAATATAAGTCCATATACACCTAATACCGAGTGACAATAAAAAATTATTGCGTAAATTTATAGATACAATAGTAGTTTCCCAGCGATTGTTTCGACACGACTATACTAAGGAAAGGGACATTATCATTTTAACATTTGACATTTACACCGGTCAAAATGCTCTCTCAAATTATAAAACGGAGCACAGAATGCTATGTAAAGTTTCCCTACTGTTATCTGTGAGGCATCGACATGGTTCTCATTGGAAGCGCTATATTGGCTAATGAGAATTAAAGTCTTGAATGTTTATCTTGTCATTGCATTAAAGACTTTAATATAAAAGCAGGAAGGCAGAATTTACCATTGCATAAGACAGGAGTGTTTCTAATGAGCTTCGGAGACTATTGCTGAACACATGTTACTTAAACAACTGAAACCCAGTATAAACAGTAAAATTGGTATCATAGCTTAACATATACACATTGGTGTTTTAAATTGTCAAAGACCTCTTTATATATAGGATTGTTCAGTCAGTCTTTCTGTCATATAATTATCTGTATTAGCTTCCGTCAACTTATACGAACATTTAAAAATCGAACTTTTGAATTACATTTTCTTAAAATAACTCTAACAGCAATGATATTTATATGTTGTATGAATACGAATTGCATTTGAAATTTTTCAAAACTTTGTTACGTCACAATTTCGTTGAATCCGTAACATAAATCGGTAAACAAAATAGTATTCTACAGCAAAAGATTATGAATGAATCCATTCATAAACAGACACGTGACAATACAAAAATGTCTAACACTAATCAACTTCTTATTGCTTCAAATTCATCCCCACATCGCATTCATAACTCGTAAATATATTATAACTTTAATTAACCAAAGAAATTCATCTGCATTTCGACATGTAATATGAAATATGGAACAATATAACCAAAAACCTAGTCACTATTGATTTTTTAGTCAAAAACCGATGTCACTCACTCACCGATCGAAACTGCCGTCCCAAACGCGCGTCCGATTGCTAAACCGAAAGAGCACTTCAAGAATGTAACCAGAGTAAGGGCGGCGGCAAGTCGAACACTCGAGTCTGTGAACGCACACGTCACGTACGCGTGGGTTGGGCGGGGCGGCCGCGCGTCCGGGCCGTCCGTGCGTTCACTCGCGACACACTCACTCATTTCACTTGAGTCTTCACGTGCTGTAGGAACTCGAAGTACGAAAACGCGGACTCAACTCGGTCGTCCACCAAGCGGTCAACGAACATCTGTCGAGATGGTGAATTGTCCCTGAAAATTATAATAAAGTTTATTTATTTAACACTTTATTATACCCAAAAATTGTGGTACAGAGGGCGGGCTTAATGCTAAATAGCGTTTTCTACCAGCCAACCTTGGGATGTTCACAGAAGCACGAAGGAATAGAAGCAAGAAAAAAAAAGGAAAGAGAGAATATTTTATATATTTTTTTGTTGTTTTTTAGTTTTAGTAGAATTACAACACGTATAACACCAAGATACTCATAACAAATACTTGTATACAACAGTACCTATTCCTACCAGATACAGAAAAGAGCGTTTAATTTAATTATAGAACACGTTTGTTTGTTTGTAAATTGTATTTCGCGTGTCTTCTTTTTTTACCTATTACTAACCAAGTTGTAAAAACTTACAAAAATAATAAGAAATGAAACCAAAAAATTATTTCCATTGTGTCCCCATTGAGGCGCAAACACAATTTTGTGACACTGCTTATAAAAAAATTAAAAAAAATACACTATTACAATATACACACCTGAGCACGATTATATTGGAAGCGTAGGGCCTATCGTCATTCAACTTGTCAACGAAGGCATGCAGCAGGCTGTTCCCCGGGGAGTCGACGCGGGGCAGCGCGCGCGCCTCCTCGGCCAGCTGGCTGAAGGCGGCCACCCCGAAGCACTCGGACAGGAAGGCGGGGGACACGCCGTGGCACACGTACACGATCATCGTCTCGCCGTCGTCCAGCAAATATGCGCCGTTCACATTTATTCTGAAAAATAAAATATGAAGAATTTTTAATTTGGACTCCATTAGTAAACAAATAAGGAAATAATAACGTTTCACACTTTTAGTATTCCCTGTGTCGAGGGTGCCATGGACACACACAAAGACAATTGTAATTAATTACACAAACACCCAGACCGAGAACAGAAATCTAAATTAATCATTTAAATTGTTAAGTGGTTAATATGCCGATCCGCCATTAGAAGGATGCTGGGTTCGATTTCCAGCAGTGCAGTAATTTAAAAAATGAATTTAGATTTCTGTACCCGGTCTGAGTGTGTGTCTAGGTGTGCAATAAAGAATTTATCTATCTATCTATCTATCTAAATACAAGTACCTCTCGGCAGTGAGATGCATCCGCGGCGGATCCGGGATCACCTCCTCCTCTTCCCCTTGTTTGGCGGTGTGGGCGGTCTCTCGCAAGGTGTGTATGGGGTACAGGTCGGGGTACACCAGGCGCATTAGCTGCGGCAACGGCAGGCATTTCATAGCGCACATGTCCGCTACTCGCTCGTCCAGCCGCGTCGACGTGCCCGTGCGGAATGCTTTCTGCAATTCCATAAAGTAAACGTTAAAAAGTCCACTAATCCACATTTTAGCAGCATGTTGGAGTGTGCTCCAGGCCTTCCCCGGTTGTGGGGAGAGACCTGTGTATAGCAGTGGGACATAAAAAGGGTTGAGGTAAGCAGATAAACGTTAAAAAGAGATAGGTGGTACCACCGCTGCCCTCACAACCCGCCGTAAAACAAGTCTTGTGACAAGTACTTGTGTTTTGGTTGAGGAGGGTTTATGCAGGGCATACTATATTTGTGGCGACCATCTTAGTCCTCGTGAGTAGCAACGCCTTCACGTATGATTTCAGATAGGACTTCTAACCTATCCTTCATCAAGATGTGTGATTGTGTGTGTGTGTGTGCGCGCACGTGCGTGCGTGCGTATTGCGGGCGTGCATGCGTATTGCGTGCGTCCGGGCGTGCGTGCATATAAGCTCACCCTCTAAAGCGAAACGAGCAGAACAAAGGCAGCAGTCGTATAGAACCTGGGGGAGGAGCGATAATGTTCTCAGCACGTTCGTCTACGCCTCCTACATTGATGCTGACGGACCACAAAGAAACAAGTATATCCCACCCTCTTGAGCAGAGCGAGCAGATACAAGGGCAGCAGCCGCAGCGAGGAGGGCGCGTGCAGCGCGCTGCTGAGGGAGCCGGCGGGCAGGTTCTGCGCCAGGCGGTGCGCACTCAGCGCGTCCACCGCCACGTTCATGAGCGCCTCGCGAGCCTCCGACATCGACGCTGATGCGCTTCGGTCCACCGCTGGGGATTCACAAATAGGTATTTTTAATCAAAAAGTCTAAGGAGGAAGGACAAACAAGCAAACAATCATTTATTTACACGAATATAGGTATATACATGATTTTAACAGTGATATAATTTTAGTCTCTCTATACTCCACCTCCAAAGGTATGCAAAAACAATATAGTTTTAGAGTTAGTATCATTGTTAATTTTTTATTTATTTACGAATTTTTGTACACTGTGATCTTAAAACTAAAAGCTATAATATAATATAACATTGTACATAGGAACTGCTTCGGACCTGGTATATGATGGAGATGAATGGAAGAAGAAAACATGCCGCGCCAACCCCACATAATGGGAAAAGGACAGGTGAATGAATGACATAGGAACTGCTTTCTTTATAGTACTCACGCAAGTGACAAATATTGTCGTAATGAGGATTATTGATCTCTAACTGAAAACTAAAAATAAAGCCACGTCGCTGTTATGTTTTGGGTGAATGAATGAATATCTCGATATCCTCAATCAACAGGAGAGGCGCTAACATAGAAAAGAGCGATAATGTAATGCATTCATCCATTCAACTCATTACTCATTAAACTCATTTCTATTCTTTTTATTGATTTTGATCATAAGTGTTAATAATAATAAAGTGATGGTTAGCATATAAAATAAACATAATATTGTATTAGAACATACCCATCTTGCTGAGCAGTCCGACGATGCACTGCTGGTCGGCGGCGTGCAGCACGTCCGTCAGGTTGCTGGCGATCGGCAACGCGAGGGTGTGCACTCGTATCCGCCTCTCTCCTGGAATACAAATAACAATACCATAGACAATTAGAACGAATGGACCTAATGTCGTAGTGGGATGCAGTGAGGCACAAAAATGGCGGCAGCGTCTGAATGCGTGTGTGAATGTCACTTGAGCGAGGTAGATTAAGGGGGGGTAAATGAAACAAAACAAAACGTCATGTTATATTTTCACCTTTAAGTTAACACTTAAAATTGAGTAGGTAACTGTAATAATTACTTAAATGTAATACCAAAATAACGATAACCTGAAAATAAAAGTCAAATTATTACCTACTAGTTTTGCCCCCCGGTTTCACCCGCGTTATGAATTGCAACGTAAAGCTTGATAGCTTATATATAGCCTTCCTCGATAAATGGACTATCTTACACTAAAATAATTTTTCAAATCGGCCCAGTAGTTCCTGAGATTAGCGCGTTCAAACAAACAAACTCTTCAGTTTTATATTATTAGTACAGATTTGAATTACTTAACTATTTCATATACGTATCCTTATCCAAAACCGATATCATTTTATTTCTATAACCGTATCCGAATCCGAAACATTACATTATTATTATACATGTGAAGCTGATATATGCGTGTTACCTTTACTGCTGGTGTAGAGCAAGGCCGCCTGGAAGCAGACCTGCTGCAGGTCGGACAGCGACTCGTCGATGGACAGCTGCAGGCCGAAGCCCGCGTCCGGGGACACGTTGGGCAGCGACAGCAGGTCCGTCGACCGCACGAACAGGTTGCCGTGGAACGTGTGGATCGTGATGCCCCTGGGGGAGAACGACACTCTATACTCTCATTATTAATTACACGACTAAACTGTAGACTAACTTCATAAAAGAGCATGCCAATCAGGTCTCACCCCGCAACCGGGGAACAAATTGTATGTTTTAGGTTATGGCTCCATAACCGAGCATAAAAATAAATATGAAAAAATAATTTCTTATATTTGACGAAAACGGCAAATTTTTTTTAACGGTTCACACTCACATCCCCACACGGGCATTCCCTGTGCCGTGGGTGCCATTTACACAAACACAATGACACGAACAGACCACAGAAAATCAGACCTAGAACAGATATTTAAATTTATCATTAAAATATTTGCCCCGCCGGGGATCGAACCCGGGACCCTTCGAATGGTGGCCTCGCATGGCAACAAAACACGCGGGTGGTCGTTTAAAAAAAATTAAGCTAATGATGAAATTAAATTTTGTAATGCAGTAATAATAATTTGAAATGGATTGCTCACCTGGTACAGCGCACCCTCATGACGGCCTCGAAGCCTATCTTCCTGGTGAGGTAGCGCGTGAGCATGCGCGTCAGCTGCTCCGCCTGCCACGCGCGCGCCGCACGGAACAGCGGGATGTGGTACACTGTGCCCGCGCTGAACTTGCTCATGCCACCTCGAGTAAACACCGTTTTAATCAGCTAATAATCGCCGGATTTAGAAAGAAAAAAGAAAAAAGAGAAAGAAAGAAAAAAGATTTTAAAGAAAAATAATTTATTTCGGACGACATAAGACCGCAGCAATCGCAAAGCCTAACCAATAAAATCATATAAAAAAACCAGCCAAGTGCGAGTCGGACTCACGCACGAAGGGTTCTGTAACATTATTTACAAAAGCGGCATAAAAAAAAATCAAATCTGTCTGTATGGGAGCCCCACATAAATATTTATTTTATTCTGTTTTTTAGTATTTGTTGTTATAGCGGCAACAGAAATATTATCATCTGTGCAAATTTCAACTGTCTTACTATCACATTCATGGGATACAGCTTAGTGACAGACTGACGGAGACAGAGGGGTGGACAGACAGTGGACTCTTAGTGATAGGGTCCCGTATTACCGTAAAAATAAACGTATGTATAACAAACTCACTAAGTGTGGCCAAGTCGCAGTACTGAGAGCTCAATAGGAACAAGTCCACAGATATCTGAGCGCCGCTGCAGTCCAAAGCCAGCCGCTTGTAAAAGTCTGTCGCCGGGTTTAAATGTGCCACTTCCTTTGACGACCGAGCGTTGGGGTCCTCTCTGGAAAAAAGTAATACGTTAGGTTATTTATATTATCTGTATTACTGATATTAAGCGCATATAGCTCCGCTGGTAGTGTGGATGGCAAGCGATCACATTGTTAAGCAATCATTGGCGCGGTCGGTACTCTGATGGGTCACCGTTAGTGGCAAATTTCATGCGCACTTCCGTGCTTCGGAGGGCATATTAAACTGTCGGTCCCGGTAGTTATCCACAGATAACAGTCGATATTAGATCAAATCTAATATTGATGATTATGCTTAAAATAATTAAATTTATAAACAAATCAACAAACATGTACATACCTTGATTGTAAAGCTCCGGGTCCAATGTTCGGCAAGCAAGTTTGGAACACTGTTATTCGACCTCCAGTTGGTGCCTGAAATGGAAAATTATATTAAATAACAATCAATTATTTGCAGGACAATAGTTTACAAACGCCTCCAGCTGTTGCCAATATGATAAGCAAAAATTCATGATCATAATAAAATTAAAATTATTTATTATTATTGCAAATTTAGTATGTTATAATACAAGATAAACAAATTAAATGTATGTATCAAGTCACCTATAACCAATTAATGTAACTTACAAGAAGTTTATAAGCCGCTTGCAGCGCCGCCCCCAGTGCCGAGACCGGCACACCGGGCGTCGAATACCTCTGAGGCAACACTGACAAAAGCTCCTTGATCATCTCCCGATACTCTCCCAGATTCACTAGCAACGACTCCGGGGATGGTAGGAAAATTTCTGGAATCAACAGAAAAATATATGGTAGCTGATAGTTTTTTCGATGAAAAAAGTGAGAACAAGAACTACAACTCATGAACACCCACATCCAACCCCCAATAGGGGAATTCCTATCTGAGATTGTGAATGGATGCGCGAAAATTGCACTGTTCCCTAATTTGAAATATACACAATCCAATCAATAGTTTTAGTAGCCCTATCACGAACATTTTACAAATCCTTCGAGTAGCAACAGTAAAATTTTGTATGGGATTTTGAACAACGCTCCGTGGGCGTTTCGGGAACTAAAAATCGTATGGATAAACTCTATTAAAGTGACATTACGTACGTAACTCGATTACTTAACGTAGTTCTATATTATTCGTGATACGGCTACAGATGAATGTGTGGACAATCATACATACATACATAAATGGAAATGTTGTAAATTTGGAATCTTTAATAATTAATTTTATCATGTGTGAATATCTTGCAGTTCTATTAGGTATAATACACACACGTCGACATTATAACCTCCTTTTGTTGAAGTCAGTTTGATATATGAATATGTTACCATCAATATCCAGTACAGTCATCTCCTTGGGTCTCGTGAGGCCGTCGCTCATGAGGTAGTAATGCACCTGCGCATCGTAGCAGATGAACCCGAGCTGTGTTCGGGCGTCTCCGGGCAACTGATCCAAACAATTCTTCAGCGTTTCACACACCACCTGACGAAATAAAATGGGGATTAAATTCCTTACAAATCTATTAAATTATGTTCGGTTAGTTACACCATTTGTAACTCAAGAACGGCTAGGTCGTGTTTCGTGATTTTTGATTTTATGTGTAGAATACTTAACCGATTTGGATGCCGTTTTCAGTAATGTTAGGTGGTGGTCGTGGTTGTTTTATTTAAATCAGTCCATAAATAAAAAAAGTTTTATGCACTTGAAAAAACTACATTTCTTAAAAAAGAATGGCATGGCATGGCAGAAACTTGGTGCTGTGAAGAACTTGGAAATTTATGCTGTGAAGTCTTTCCACGCGATTGAAATCGCCGGTACCTACTAGTTGTTTATTATAAATATAATTTTACAACTTTATTTATTTATTTTTATGCATCACCTAAATCTAAGGGTTACAAAGGAACAACTTAATGCCAAATGGCATTCTCTCCCAGTCAACTTTGGGTGATGGGGATTGGTGAAGTTACCTGCAAGTATCCTGAATCTCGCGCAATCTGCGACACATCGAACAGGAACAGATACACCGCAGGCTGCGGCGGCCGCAGCATGTACTCGGCGGGCGCTATGAACTCTATAGTCGCTGATTTGATCTCTGGTCGCCTCGTGGGGTCCCCGTACGACTGGCTCACTGGATCGTATTGGAATTCTTCTGGCACTGCAAACATGATGATACCACATGGTCTTAAAAATATAATAATAATGATAATAACGTTTCACACTCACAGCCCCACACTAGGATTCCCTGTGACGTGTGTGCCATGGAAACATACAAAGACAAATACACAAACACCCAGACCGGGAACAGAAATCTACATTCATCATTTAAATTTCTGCCCCGCCGGGAATCGAACCCAGGACACTTCGAATGGCGGACCGGCATGGTAATCACTGCACCACACTGGTTGTCCAATGTAATTATATATTTGTTTGCTTAAATATGCGTTCTTTTGTGGTTGAAATTAAGCATGTTTTACCTCATAATTTGTTAGCTCAGAACTTTCGACTGGGTGAACCGATTTCGATGATTCTTTTTTATTTGAAAGCTGGTGCTTTCCGTGTTGTCCCATATTAATTTTTTCCAGTTCTGACAATGGCATCCATGATAAAACCGTTGATGTCGGTTTTTTGGCAATAATTATATGATAACAATGTTGCTGGTTTCTTTCAGTGCCTCTGGTATCCCGAATTTGTCCGTTTGACACCTACAAAGTGTACAAGCGCGGTGGAAACGTGAGAGTGGACACCACACTAGTCGGCTTCGAGAACAATCGATGGCAGAGAGGCGACCGGACGTATATATTTAGAGGACAAGGTACATGATATCTTCACTAATCATATAAACCTGAAGATTTTGTTGGAACGCGCTAATCTCAGAAACTACTGGACCGATTTGAAAGATTGGTACTATTCTTAACGCGGTGAAACCAAGTGGCACAGCTAGTTAAATTTATATGCGGAAACATTTCAGGTTAGGAGTATGTTCTTAAAAAAATGTTGCAAAATTTTGGTTCGCAGTGTCAAATCTAGTACTTTATACATAATCTGCATAAGTAGCTTATCCCCACGTAACGAGTAAAGACACGTAAAGAGTAACAAACATCCATGGATAGATGGATCCATATTTACAAACTTTCGCGTTTATAATATTAATAATAGGATTTACTGAAGAATTTGTCTCCAGGTCGCACGGCCAGCCTGGTGGAGCTGGACCACGAGCTGGGCACGTCGTGGTGCGAGTACTTGGAGGCGGCGGGCGAGGCGCGCGAGTGGCCGCCGCCGCCGCACCACCTCATCAGCCAGCGGCTGTCCTCGCCCATCGCCATCAACTACCTCGACACCGACAAGATCAGCTTCGAGAGGTCAGCCTCATCCAAGTCGCGAGGGAGTTTTTTTTATAAATTGTTGCCTATGTTCAAAAATACAGTAAAACATACAACAATTGTATACATATTTATTATACAAAATTAACAATACATATTTAATAGCATAGCTTGAATTTATTTCTGCCTCATAGGCCTTATGCCATTTACTAATGTGGTTGCAGGTACCTGGCATACATTTTAATATACTCTCAATGTGCTGCGTAAATTAATACGTCAATTGGCTCACAATTTTTTATTAAAGTATCAAAATTTGTAATTTTTTTAGTAGGTAAGTGATTATGTGATTTGTAAGAAAATAAATGTTTTAAACCGTAATATTATATTAGGCTTTATAAAGCTGCCAAACATGCCATTTACCATAACAGAAACAAATGCGGCATCTGGGGCTGGCGGCAGGACAAGACCGAGAACGTGAACGGCTACGAGTGCAAGGTGTTCAGCGCCAACAACGTGGAGCTGGTGTCCAAGACGAGGGCGGAGCACC
>DWQL01000493.1:0-14966 GCA_018231265.1 Noctuana haematospila | reverse complement strand
CGGCTTTTTTCTCCCGGCCTACCTTAGCCAAAAGGGCGCCTAAAGCCGATGTACCGAACTACTTGACCTTCATCCAGTGCATACAAATACTGAATAAAAATGTTTTTATTTTATTTTAAACAAAATATTGTTTTTAAAAATTAAACAAATTCCTTGGCTGAATTTCGTGTGACATCGTTGATTCATCGCGATACAAGCGAACGAATCTTGCTTACTCGCGACACAGTTTTAATTAAAACCAGTGATGAATAAGTTGTGAACAACAGATGCTTTCTTCAAGCAATCGTCTTTGAAGGCCTATGCGTTATATAATTTTCAAATATAACCAACATTACTTTAACTTTAGTCTAAGCTTTAACCTGCCTGCTAAAACGTATAAAATCGCACACTGAATTATGAATAATCTAAAAATAGAATAAGATTTACGCTTCCAAGATAACATTAGCAGCGCATTGCGTAAAATATTTGATCTCCATCACGACAATGTTAGACAACAATGTATGAGGTCGGCATTATCGTAAAACCTTCGCGAATCAAAAGAGAAGTGAAGTAGAAAAGTTATTAAGCCCGGCCAAATTGAAAATTCGCTACCATCTCGAGTCGAGGGCAAACTACATCAACATCACAAAGCCTTTATTACCCGTTTCCCACACTCATGCGGCAATCTCCAAATAAGGGATATGCTAAATCACATTTAAGTATATGGAAAATATTAAGCAACTTGACGTTCGGATTTACGTGAGAGCACTTGACGGGGAGGAAGCGAAATTGGCGTCGTCACGATGCAATTACTTACGTACTGCCAAGGGTGGTTTTGACAACGCCTTAACGGCTTTCTTAATAGCCAGCCACACCGACACAGGTTCCATTAAAAAACAAATTTTCAGCACTGATCGAACCCAACGCCTCAGAAAATCGAAAACGTTTAAATGAAAAACAATTGCCGCGTCGACTGGGTTTGATTTTTTCGTTTTGCCATTTCTCCCTGCAGATAACATCTGCGGCCTGGGATTTTTCGTTTGAAAAATCAGAACAACTTAGAATAACAGAATTAGGCGAGTAAATAAGTGAGAGGAGGGAATTGTTTCGCGCGAAATAATATTTCACTCGCGCCGATCAGTAGATACATTGGGATGACAAGTCGTGAAAATAAAACAGCGAACGGTGAATTTATGAATGCGCCGAAGCGTGAAGCAACCGGGGCGGCGGAGACATGCATATTTGATTTTGTCATAAACTCAATTTACAGCTAATCTCGTTTCAGATTGTTGGAGATATAAAATCTTACACTTCGTTGGCTCGCCGGTGTATGTAAATAGGCGTGTTTTTTGAGGGGAAATGCAGCAATGTTATTAGGCGGTTAATATAACTTTAAAACAGCTTTGTAAATTAGGTAATACATTAGAAATTTAACAATAAACCAGCGCTTCTTGCACGGTGGCTTTTGAGAGCAACGGGGGCGAATTCTACCACTTTTACCATCTTCCATTATAAACTTAATGGGGCCAAGTAGTTACGAGTAAGTTATCAAATCTAGTAAATTAAGCAACACTTTACCGCAATAAACACATTTTGGTATGTAAATAAAAATAAAATCAATAAACGTCATCATATTTCTAAGAAGGTTGTCAGTTCAAATGGTTTGTTTGTACCTTGTTCGATTTACATATATTTAGTTAGGTTAGATGTTATTTTTACTGTATATAACTATGCACTTACGCTAATACTAAGTAACGCGAACCGACCGCCCATTACAGTGTTATTTTGAGGGCATAAAGAGTCGCCAGAGTGAAAGACAGCGTAATATGCAACTGTCGCTCTAATCAGCCAGGCAGCAATTTTTAATACTTCTGCCGTAACACCGGACACTAAATCAACCTGGTTCAGTTCCTAATCTCGAGTTCGCCGTAAAATTTTCGTCCGCGCCATGATCAGTATCTGTGATCGATTTTACGGGCCTATACCGGTCTCCCGTTTCGTACGGTTGTAACTTTTTAGTGTTCCTTTTATTACGACAAACGATTTTAATCAAGCGAGTTTTTGTTCAAAGCGAACGCCATTAGCGCTCCGGAGACGGAATAAAATTCGAAGTTAAGTCACATTCGAGACTCGAGAATTTGCTTTTAATTTCCTTTGATTGGCCGCTACGGCGTTAGTGACCTTAGGTTTAGGTGTAAAATAAATCTGTAGCTAACTCTATTTGAATTTTCAATAACGGTAATTTATTTTCAATTCTAGGGGTTTGCCTTCGTAATATATTTTCCAGCTTCGGTTAGAACTTAGCTTACGCAAGAAAATGTGTATATTGTGTTAAATATGGTGTTATGTTAAATAAGTAACACTTGTAGTTTAAACTTATTATTTACAGAATAGTTATAAATTCTTACTCTACGATAAGAATATAAGAATAGATCAGCTTTTACCGAAAACGACAATTTATATAATATTTTCAAACTAATATAGGTATTTTGGTTTATCTTTAATCTGCCTCTCTCTACCTCTCATCTGTCTTACCTCTGCTCTAAGTGGCTTACTGTATACTTACCTAATAAAAAAGATTTCAATATAATAAAGAAAATATACACTAAATGTTATTCAGCAAATAAACTAAATAAAATTCACATGTACAGAGAAAAATAAAGGAATGACGGCGTGCAGTTCAGAAAATATAATAAACCGCTTATGACTATGATAGCCAACAATAAAAGCAAGCTAGATTCTTAGTGTCTACAAAGTTTAAAGAAGTAGTGCTCTCTCTCTCTCTATATTGCCTCACATAAGAAGTATTCCGACGCATTTCCCTACATTATGACCACCACATTATTGGCCTGTTTTCTCCGAGGGGAATAAAAATGTAGCGGCATGCAGCTCCTGATATAAATTCGGGGAAGTGACTCGTGTAACTCTCATTTGAAGTTAACTACCCTCAAAATGCGTTGTGAGAACAAAGTTCGGCGTGCCGCCGACGACCCGGCTGAAGTGTGTTTTAGAACTAGCCCCAAAGTGTAGGAGAAATCGAGGTTCGAATATAACGAACGTGGCGCGGAACAATGGTGGTTGGAATGCGATGGATGATGCAGAAATAAAAAGTTTTTGAGAGTTGGGATTTTGCGGTAGAGTGGAGCCCTCGTATATACATTTTTATGGCAGCGATCAGTAAGATTAGGATCATTAAAACAGTACTTAAAGATTTTCTTTATGCACTCGGCGGAAAGTGGAATTATTGAAAAGTTTCGGTCCAAGCTGAAGAAGGGAGTACCTACTTGTAGCACGTGTATATACGGTATATGGCATCGAATAGTCCCAATGATATAAAGCAATTCCTATTACACAGTTAAGAATTAAAATCCCTTTATAATAAAACATATGCGCGAAACTTATGTCGACAAATTTTAAAAATTTGACACATATTAAAATTGCTAATTATATAGTTACTTTAAAGTATGATTATGTTTTTTTTTTTAAATAAGAAGAATAGAAAAGTAAGATACAAATCAAAAAACAATTAATTTGTTATAAAACCAAACTCACATTCTAATAAATACGAGTATACGTCTATTCAACACTGATGCGTCTCACAAAAAGAACGATACAGAAATAAAAGAATCTATTTAACAAACGACATGTCTTTTGTGCAATGGAAGTTGGTGAAACTAATTAAATTTTTCCTTCTTTGACCCATTTGGCTAAGTTTCGTATGTTTCATGTTTGCACTGCACGCCTTTTCAAGTCCCGATGTAATGAATTCTTTTGTGACAGCTGACAAAGAACCCCAAATCGGGATTTGTAGGCCGAAGCTGGCGATTTATTAGTGACTTTTCTCACTGACTGGTTAAAATAAAATGGCTAACATTTAAAAAAATATAGAATTAAAGTAAAAAATTAGAATGTAGATAACCTGGTGTGAAGTGGCTTCTGCAACTCATAATTTATTAAAATACATCTAATAAAGAGTATTATAAATTACTGTATTTTATTCAACAAGTTTAATGTTATAGAATCAATTGCGTTTAGAAGCCAGTTCTTTTAATATGATTTTTGTTAAAAAAAAATAAGTTTTCTTACCTTGCAACTTTAAATGACTAAGTAGTCCTTTCATTTATTGTCAACAAAAGAACCACATCATTTTTATTTCTGTTGTGGCAACATGCCGCAACATTGATAAAACCTATTGTTCAATTTTCATGTAATTTGGATTCGACGATTTTGGCTCGACATTAATAAACAATCGGCGACGACAAGTTGTTTTGTACAGAAAAATGTTATAAAGATAAAAAAATTGTATTTTACTTTCCACCGTTGTTGTTGCTTTATATTTTCACAATTGACTTATTGAATCTGTGACCTGGTTGCAGCGAGCAGGCATTAGTTGGCCGCGTTTTTGTCTATTCGACTTTCGAGTTTTTGTTTCCAATTAAAATAGTATTGACGCGACTGAATCGCTTCTTCAGTCCGACGGTATTGAACTTTCTAATTAAATTAATTGGATATAAAGTTAAAAGGTTATTTTTCTTTATAGTTAGGTATCGGTTTTAGGTATACAGTTTCTTTACGAGCACTGCTATAAATTTTATCGGGGAATCGACCGTAACTCTTTAAAGCTGTATTTATAAAAAAATTGTATATAAAGCATTCATTTCTTTTACAAAAAAAATAATAATATATCATTATTACATAATCTCTATTATTATATTTTAAAATTTTTATTTCATATTGAGCACGATTGATCGACGATTAGTTAATTTCGTTGATATAAAACATCGAGGTAGGTTGGTAGCTACGTAATATAACAACGCCATCTATGAGACAATAGCGTGCAACTATTACCTTTTGTTTGTGACATTCAATATGACGTATGCACAGATTATCATTCAGCCAAACCTCGAAATTGCCAGAAATAATATGTATTGCATACAATCCACTACTCATTCAAGACCAAAAAGGCATTCCAGAAAGAATTGCGATTTTACACGATCCAGGCTCCATCCAGCGATAGCTTTGCAGCAATGAATTGGTAGAGCTTTTAACTTTTGTATAAACACTTTAGACGATATATCGACAGTGTGCTCACCTCACACATGCAAGGGTAAGAGAGGGAAGTGCTCGGCATGTGCAAAGATAAGCAACGAGCCTTAATTTAGCTGAAAGGCAGCTTACAAAGCAAGAGCGTCATTATAGTAAGATCGGAGGAATTTCCGTGCAATTTCAAAGTTTCAAACTTAAACCTTTATACGCATATTTACAGTGTAAATGAAATATTTAGGAAGTACCTACTTAACTAATTTTAATGCTAAGTAATAATTAAAAGTAATACCTATTCTGTCTCTGAAGTATCTACTTGTACATTATTATATATTACTCCCACAAAGGTACAGATTGTGCGAAAGGGTAGGATGGTGAGACGAAAACAAAGTCTTAAGTAGTAAGACTGTAGCTTCATTTTTACCCTTCGGGAAGGAAACCGAAGAATAGAATAGAAAATATAAGAAAAAAACTTGTATAAGACAATTCAATTTCATTCATCTCTTATTGTTACCTGTAAATAGAAGAATTTATGAAAAACACACAATCATTGCCAGTATAATATAGCTGCTTCAAAAAGCTCAAATTTTAATACGCCATTAGCGAGTGGCATTTGAGTCCCACATTTCTATTAATAGAAGAATTCTTCAAACATACATAAAGTACAACATACGTAATGTAAAAACTCGCTGCTTCAGACAGCTTAAATTTGTATACACAATTAGCGCGTTGCTTTTCAATCCCAAATTGTTAGACGTCAATAGAAAAATTCGTCGAATATGCACAGGCAGTGCCGGGAGAATATCGCATTCAACGGGGAACTTTACTTATGAAAACTTTTAAGGGTGTTCAGGAAGAATTCCAGTTGCGAAGAGATTTTCTCGAAATTTCTCATGCCGTTCTTTTGAAT
The DNA here is from genome assembly GCA_018231265.1 of Noctuana haematospila. Classification (NCBI taxonomy): domain Eukaryota; kingdom Metazoa; phylum Arthropoda; class Insecta; order Lepidoptera; family Hesperiidae; genus Noctuana; species Noctuana haematospila. The sequence continues at coordinate 9,034 of DWQL01000493.1, read as the reverse complement.
TTTTAAGAAGTTTCTCACCTCCAGTTTATGTATTCACTAGACGGAGACGGGAACTAGTACGAGTATGTTCCTCGTCTTTGCTTCGTGATTAGTTATTCAAGTGATGCTTTTCCTTTAGCTGAATTGCAATACCAATTTAAGAGAATGTTAGTAACTCCACATTACTTATTTTTGTTTTTATAATGCTTTACACTCATAGCCTAATACCAGGATACCGTGTATCGTGGGTATCATGAACACACTTAAGGACATTTACACAAACATCTAGAGCGAGGAACAGATATATTAACTTATGACTCATCACTTAATCAGGCAATGGTGATCGAAGGACATAATATGCTGCTCTGGTCCATCTCCCATAGCAAGAAGAGACCTTAGACCATAGAAAAGAGTTCCATCAATTATCCATTAATCATATGCTAAAATTCGTGGCCACAACTTACTCGTATCTTAGGCATGGAACATAATCAACAGCTAAATTAAACATCACGTAGAAAAACTGGGTAGTGCTCGTATTTATTACAGGGACAAGTGACTGAGACGCCTTTCAATGTCGTACTAATGACGACACAGCAACGCTCATTAAGGCTCTATTTGTGCCTTATTCTTTTTTATGTAGGCTTAAACTTGTGTAGCGACTAGCGAAACATTTACCGGCTGTATTTTGACTCTTTGGCAAGGTAATGTGTCCCGGGCAAATTCATTTCGGTTAGGATTTAATTGCTGGTTTTTCAAAAAAGCAACAGAAATCCCATGGCAACAGTTCGCTTCATCGCCAACATCAGATAATGCTTAAATTTTAGAGATCTTGATAAAAGATCCAAAACTGAAATTCTACTAAGCATTAACATTCGTTTTTAAATAAATTAACTTTAAAACGCCTACAAATCATGCTTAAGAGTCACCATTGTCTATAGGATGCCAGGGGATTTTATGTCTATTAATATTTGAGGACAGGTTTTTTCGCCAACTTTGAAACAAATTGCTTCGTTTAAGAATTAGTGCACATTTGCTTTTTTCAACTGTAGTCTCAACTGATGCTGAAGTAGATGTTGGGTAGGACAAAGCATGACTTTTCAAACCTGCTTAAACGATCTTGACTTGAATAAGACATTTCACTAAAATTTAAGCTTCTATAAAAAAATATCTGCTTTAGGTTTATATCTAAAGTAAACACAAAAACTGTCATACTGTTAGTCGTCCATAAGCTCTTCCGATGCACCAACTAGGTACAAACTTGTCAAATAACTAGCATCAAATTGTCCAAAATCCTTAATCCTCTCTAACCATACTGTATATAACTTCACGCATCAACCATTCGTTTTTTTTCCTATCCTAGTTTTAAAATTTATCCGAAGTGCAGTTTTGACATAGCATTTCAAAACTGGCATGGTTTGAAATATGTTGGCAAAAGATTTTTCATGCTGGTATTGAAGTGGTGTGACGAGCGTAGAATCCCTTTTTTTGAATATTAAGAGTAACATTGGCTTACATTGACTTTAGTTTTGGCAGTTGCAACCAATCAATATGGATTTTTTTAAATACTGATGGCAATTAATGCAGATGTTACCATTAGTTTCCTTATTTCTTTATTTCACGTAGATTAATTTCATGATTGATGTCGCAAATATTATTAGGATCATCTTAATGATTTTGCTGTTTCAAGTCCACCTTAGTTTCATTTCATATAATTACTCTAAGTACGTATTCCCCCATATCAAAGTATGATGATTTTACACACACAAGAAAACTTTCAATCTCTTTCGCTCAAGGAATTACAAGATCAGTACCGTTCACGCTCGATTAAATTACGTACACAATCCTCGGTCCCCCAGTCTAGGGAATCACACCACGACAGACGATCGATCTCGCCTTTATACCGAAACGCACAATATAACCCGCCTTCGTACAATCCTGCAAGCTTATCTATTACTTTGACTATATGAGTTTCCGTTGCCGTACAGAGACTGAAAAGGAACTTCAAACAATTATCATGTTTGAAGGCAAAGTAAGAGAAGTTAAACAAGGGTTTAAAAATGTAACAATAATTGTTATTTATGTGGCGAAAGCGGGCTCTATAAGTCTTGATAGCTTTTAATTTGGTACCTACTAACTAATTGTAACTGTAACTCAAATAGGTTCCCGGATAGACCTTTAAGCCCTTACTTGCCTGAGACTACTACAAAATATATTGTCATAAAATAGCTAATAGCTTTAAACTTAATCAATACTTTTTCATAGAACGGTGTGACAGTGAAATCTCTCTCTTTCGCCAACTTCACATTCTTTAATTAAATACTCGTATCACAAGAACAATTTTAAACAAGAAATCTATTGAACCCGTATAATGTATTCGCTGCTGTTTTGTAAGAAAATAATAGAATCGATATAAACCCTTCTTGACCCTAAGAGAAGCGAGAATCGATTCTGCAAGTGATTGCCCATTACAGCGACGATATGAGAATTCAATGACATTCAGGATTGAATGGGGGTTACACGGAAAATAGGCCGTGAATGAAATAAGATGCCAGAATATTTGAAATATTACTTTCCTAAGATACGCCTTCTGGTGAATCATAATTCAGTTGTTTCTTTTATTGCAATATTGGTTTAGGACAGTGTGGCAACCCCAATGGACCCTAATAGCCAGGGTCAGTTCAGGGAGTTACCGCCACACTAATTTCTAACGTGAATCTATTATGTATGTCTGTGGTACTTTAGATTATGAGGTGACAATTTAAAAGGCGTAAGTAGGACATGTTCATTTATTTTGTTTGTGCTATAAGATTATAACTCTTATTTTATAGGTTATGACGCCACGCCTGTAGTATAACGTTAATTTTACGTCGCTTTTTCTAAATTAAATAGGTACTTGATATAAATATATAAATATAGGAAATATTACTTTTTGAATTTGTGTCTTTATTTTTTTTATTTAATAAAAACAATAGTCCAAATTAATTTCGTTACCCATAAAATTGTCTTTTTTATTTTTATATTTTCTTTTATTCCTACCACGGCAACTTTGAGAACATAAATTCAATTCGAAATAGCTACATTCTTTTTACAGTACTGGCAGTCAAAGTTTTTACATCTGCTATCAAATTCGCGAGAGCGCTTGTATTGCTATCTAAATCACTCAATCTGCTTAATACCAGCTATTGTTTAGCCAAATGTATGTGATTACTCCGTTCCTCGCATCTGATGAGATTACCATCGCAACAATGGGGTTGCACAATTAAGGTAAACGGTAAGGTAAATGGCTGCTCACGATGACCGGGATTACCTATGATTGTACATATGAAGGAAATTACTGGAATTATGGGAATTCTAGGCGTCGCTTCAGATTACGCAGTGACAAGGGATCTTTGGATTAAATGTAGGGGAATGGCACAGTATCATTCACTTTTGTCCCAATATTTTATTTGTCTGTTTCTCGAATAAATGGGAAATCTGTTACATATATTGTTAATGGTTATACACTTAAAGGAGTGCCGAGAGATTTTTTGCGCCGGCTTTTTTCTCCCGGCCTACCTTAGCCAAAAGGGCGCGTAAAGCCGATGTACCGTATTATTTCACGTTCATTCAGTGTATCTTATGATGAATAAAAATTTTTGAATTTCAATTTTAATAGGATAAAGTGATAAACTGTGGCTGACGAGGTACCTGACCCTATAATAGTTGTACTTCTCTTAACAACTAACAAAATATTGTATCATGACAAAAAAGTATTGCTATTGGTTGACTTAGGTATACGGCTTTGTCTTCACTGAGTTTATCACTAGAGTTCAAAATCAGTATTTTATACAAATATGATTCAATATTCAATAACAAAAGTAAAATATCAGCAAGATTTCCTTATTCTTCACCAGTATGGGTAATACAGCTATATACTCGAGAGTTGATCCGATATCCAATAGTTGTCTGGCATCGCAATAGTAGTTTGAGTGCATTCTTAAAATGTGATCATTTTATCAAAGAAGAATACTGGATCGCAGTGCGCGAATAGGCCACAGTGAAGTACGGCATATACTGCAGGTAAAGATGATGCAATGAGATAGTTTTGTTGAATGAGATCTAAGATACATATTTTATTTCCAATTCCGCTAAAAGCCTCTGTAGCCGATGCAATAAGTAGCATCAGCTTTAAATCTTTTAGAGATCCAATGTTAAATACATAATATTGTACTCTTCTAGTAGACACTTATTTCGGACCACCATCTGAATCTGTTAAATTTCAAATTCTAATTGTTTTATTCATTTAACTGCACCAATCTGCACTGGAGCCGCGTAGTGGAGTATGCTCTGTCCCTACCCCGTTTATAAAGAGAGACCCGTGCCCAGCAATGGGACATAAAAAAATTGTTGAAGGCAATATATTTACTTACATTCGAGTACACCTAGGTTTAAAGGAAACCTTTATGGAAATAAATAAAACCTTTAAACCTTTAAACCTAGGTATAGACAGTCAAATATATCAATCATTTTATCATCTTTAGGCGTCCTTTTAGATAAGATAGGTAGAGGAAATGGCCAACGGAAAAAACTCTCAGCACTCTTTCGAAATCCAGTGCATAGATAACAAAAAATGTAAACATAGACAACAATAAAGCTTTAGCCTGATAGTGAGCAGTGGAGCGCCACATACTAAGGTTTAGGTACAGATGTTCACACGAGAATCTGATTCGATATCTGGCACCTGGGTTTGTAGTTTGAGTGCATTTTTAAAATGTGATCGGTTTATTTAACGGTCGGAAGGTAACCTGAGTACGTGGCTGGCGCTCAGCCAGCTCGATGCACTTACACTTGTTAGAGCAAAAAGTTTTGTAATGCGATGATTTATCTCGTTGAGGTTATTAGATTGAAACCTAGTAGTGTGTTAAATGGATATTGGAATTTTGAGCAGATTTCTTTAAGAGAAGTTAGGTTTTGGAAGTAGGGTAAGTTAGGTCTTAATAAAATTTGTATGATTCAATTTGTTCTGTGATTTGTTTGCAAACCTTCTTGACATCTATTTTTTTTCTTCAGCTGAAGAAGAGTTTTTGATGGCAAATTGATTTCTAAAATGTATATTAAATAAACAAATTTGATAGGGATCCCTTCACTAGATCTCATTAGTTAGAGAACATTGAGTTTTCTCTCCCAAAGTATACTAACGTTTTTTAAGTGACTGTTAAAAACTAACTAAAGAAAATAAGATGAAGTAGGTACGTACACCTACTTCATCTTACGGAATAATATACGCATTAATAAAGAACGCATTAAAAACAATATTATAAAGAATAACAATTCAATCAATCTATTGTAGATTAGATTCTTCTCTAGCTACGATTCTATTATAGCAGTAAGTTTATATACTTTTTCTAGTATTGAATTTGAATTTGAACGCATTCAAAATGCAGTTACCCACTATCCGATACGAGATGGAGGCTGAGTAGGTACCAGAGCATATTCCCGTCACACAGCTGTGCCTTTATCGGTAAACTTGTTGAAATATTACCAACCATCTAAGCCCGGGCTGTAACCTTGAAACTGTCATCCAGATACAAAGAAGTTGTGTATTTACAATCTGTGCAATGAAAGTTTATTATCATTGCTGTTAATAAGTGCATGGGTTACGGTTGTATACGAGGATTAAGTCAGCTTAAAATGAAATGGAATAAACGCATGAGAATCAATAATTAACAATATTTAAAAAAAATCTGGAAAATCAAAAAATTAAAACATGGAAAAAAGTTTAAGGATAAGAATATCTATGTATTTTAGGCACTGAAAAGGTAACCTATTTAAGTAGTTAACTCATGTAGCAAGCCTCCAGGCTCTGTGATCTTAGTGGAAGGCATAAGTGGTATCGTGAATTTAGATTTCTGTTCCCGGTCTGGGTGTTTGTGTATTTGTCTTTGTGTGTCCATGGCACCCACGAGGCTGGGAATCCTAGTGTGGGGCTATGAGTGTGAAGCGTTATTTTTCTTTTGTTATTTTGAGCGTTATCCACGAAAATTAAACTATTTATATTCATCTTTAGAAGACAACTTTTTCTACCGGGTTCGATCGCCCGTACCTACCTCTAGTTTTTTTTAATCATAATAATATGCCTTTTATATACATTAATTATCGTTTATTTTTCAGTAAAACTCAGTCGTAATAAGTCGCATCCATTTTTAACCGACTTCAAAAATGTACTGAATGGATTTTAATGAAACTTTACAATAATATAACTTAAAACTAATAATATAACTGAAACTTCATAATAATATATATCAGAATAGCACATACGCTACAACTTATAAAGATATTGTGTGAAGTGCTCGAAATACTAATCCTGCGCAGACGAAGTTGCGGGCAACACCTAGTTTTAATATAAAATGATCCAGAAACTCGTTTTGCATATAGCACATTATGCTCATATATATGATATAAAGTACACACAATATAATCTAGCCTCCAGCAATCTATATACTAATTACCAGCTGGCTTGTATGTGACAAGTCAGCTGTTGCACACACTATTGGATCATAACTTCTGTAGTTTGGTATCAAGTGTGTAACATACAAGTATTAACACTATACATACTCAAGTTGTGGGGAGAGACCCGTGCCCAGCAGTGGGACATAAAAAGGGTTGAAGGCAATTATAAATACCGCGAGGATGAAGTCGGACGAAGTCGCGGGCATAAGCTAGTTTACGATAAGAAAAGTGTCATCGAGTTTTCTGGAACAGTATAGTATACGAGTATGTAGACTATCTGCAAGCAGAAATTTTCATATCCTAACGTTTATTTTTTTCGCGTCACGCTTCCAAGTATCATGTTCAGGTCATAAAACCGTTCGAAGGCGCGTATGCGGTTTTAAGATGTATAATATGAGGTCGTAGCAGCCAAACGTGCGGCAGTACAAAAGATGGAGTGTCACTTGAAGCGTTATTTGCTAATTGACCAATTGCTTTTGAGGTGGTTAAAGATAAATCTCGAGAGAGAGATATCTTTATTCTCAAAAATAATACAATTCACTTATATGAGAATGACTTAGCTATAGTAGCAATCTGTAACTAGTCTATAGTGGGTACATTGCACAGAAGTTAGTTTTAAACAAGGTACATCGCAATCACATTGAAAATATTGAGGGTTTTTTAGGTTATATTTCCTTTTTTTTTCTTTTTTTATGTAGGTACACACAATAACTTTTAAAAAGAAATTGTTACATACAATGTTAGAGTACTAGGCAAAAGAAAAGTTTATGGTAAGGATTACAGCAAACTTCCTTGTGCAATTTTTATGAGACTTTGTGACTGTCTCGAGTTGTTATGTTGGTATTATGACTTTGAATTTAGTTGGGAGACTGTAGTGTTCGTAGATAAGCTATTTAAAAAAGGTTTTAAATGAAAATCTGTAGTCTGGCCGTAACATACATTACTTTGTGTTTTACTTCTACGCTAAAAAATTATAGTATATAGTAGGCTCAGAATGAATATTTAATCTCGACAATGTGAGCATATTCTTACAAAGATCTAGAGATATTAAGATCTTAAATAGGTTTTCGATACTCTTTGAGATTGTAAGAAAAGAGCTCACTTAACTGCTACTTAGATCGGATCAATGGAAAAAAGATTAGTCGGCCTTGCAAAAAACAAACTACTGCATTATGAAATAAAAAGTCAGCCGAAGTCAGCTGTTTGCACCGCGGATACCCGCACCGTACCCTTAGTTGTTCCAAATATAAAAATATCTTATGTATTTTCTTCGTAATGGTTATGTTAAGACTGTTCGTTGTAGCAGATATTTTTGCAATCACCAAAAATTACACTTAAGATCATTTTCTTCGCAAATGTTGCGTTCCGTAGTTCCGTAGTATAAACCAGTTTGTTATAAATCCCACTTTTTATATTTATATTATACTCGCTTTCATTTTTTTCTCTTTCGCAGTATAAACATAATAATGGTTGCAATGACAATGGCTTTTGATTACTGTCATGTATTTAGTGACACTTACAAGTTTAAGATTATTTAATTGACAAAGGAATCATCACAATTGGCCCACTCGTTTCGTTTTCAGAGAGCCACAGAACATGTATAAATGTTAATGAAGACATTACCCTCCTTTACATCACGCAAACAGGTAAAATATAAAAGCTTTTTCGATTTTTTTACTTCTAAAATAAAAAAAAAGTGTTATAAATAAATTTGCTAGATTAACAACATACTAGCGACGACATACATTATCATAGCACGACATAATTTTCAGCGCTGCGCAAGTTCCATGTAATCCATGCAATTCTGAGGGACATCAGTGTGGTCGAACCAATTTATTAATTGCGATTACATTCGAATTTCAACCTTATAGTGTAATGCATAAGATAGTAAGTGAACGCATTAAACTAGTTGACAGATTCCTCGTGCAAACTTCATGATTTACGCTCTCAACCGCAATACAGTCGAGGAATGGAAGCATTACACTTTTTAGTCTTTTTAATCTTTTTTGTGCACGTAATGACTTGACGCAAATGCACTGTCGTGTTCCTGGAGAGTGGCATATAATAACTTGATTACTTTGTGAAGCTGTTTGTTTTGTGTGTAATTTTTATTCTACTTCCCTCTTGCTTTATTTTCTGTGGCACATTTTTTTTTATTTGCGGAAAATTGTCAGGCAACCAAACAAATTAGATGTAATATGGTTTACTCGTAAGTATTAAATACTAGCCTAAGGATATAAACTAGACCAATTTAAATAAATTCAGTGACCAGTAACGCCATCTATTAGCAAATTTTGTGAAACCATTTCAGATTATTTAATTTACTAACATTTTGTTGGGATTATTTTAAAAACATATTAGCATTCTGCACTTCTCCATAATATAAACCTTTAACTATGAACAATCTCACACTTCTCCATGCGCGCTATTAGATATATAGATAACTAGCGACCCGCCCAGGCTTCGCACGGGTGCAATGCTGATACTAAATACACTACAGAAAAACTATGAACGTTTATACATATAAACCTTCTTCTTCAATCAGTGTATCTATTAAAAAAACTGC
>DWQL01000492.1:0-14969 GCA_018231265.1 Noctuana haematospila | reverse complement strand
CACATAAAACTATATCAGAAAGATTTAAATATATTACCATATTCTTTAGTAATATGTGTGAGGAGCATACATAATTGGTTATTAATATACCAAGACTTAGAAATATAAGCATTGGAGCTGTATAATGATTTTATTTTTAAGATAATCTGTTTTTACTTTTTACGTTAATGGTAATACACTATTTAGGCATCTTTAAAGTTGAAATGTGGGATGAAAATCTCCATCGGAATTTCCTTTGAACGTTTCACACAAGTTGTGATTGTGACAGGCTGTTTCTGTCTCAAAACCTGTGTATTTATTTTGCTCAAGCTTAGATTTGTTTGTTAGAAGCATTGCTATTTATTGAGCGATAGACAAAAATATTTTGGTAATTTCTATATTATGTTATAGTGTAACACGTTTTGAACATTATAATACATAGATCATTTTTTTAACTGCCAATTTGTAATTGAAATATATTCACCCAAGTAAAACTTCTGTCTGCGTGAGAGTTTCAAAATAAGCGCTTTAGGCTTCCATATATTTCCATACAAAAGAACAAAACATACACGTTCACAAGAATTTTAACATGCGTTAAAAACTCGACCTTAATATAATTTTAAATTTGTGAGCTTTGTCATTGCTTATAAATTCAATATAACAATTAGATATATTATGTTATCTATATTTACACCGACACAGATTTCTTTGAGTGCACCCCTAAAGATTATACAATTACAATTTATTTACACAAATGTTATTAAATTGTTTTTCACATTACCAGGGTCTGCTATTGTGATGTACCTTCAAGTAACGAATTTTTAGATAATTTGTTTTTATATTTTTCCATACTTCGTATTTGTATTTCTACATACGTTTCAAAGTGCTGCCGACTGTTAACTTTAAATAGCATGTCCCGATAAGCAATATCAACATAGTGATATTAAGGCGGTACACCGCAATTCGGGAATCATTAATATTTCTGTTAAAGACAATACTCAACTTTTATCAGAGACTGGATTAACATCATACATAAAAATATTAATAGATTGCATATAAAAATGTTAAAAATGTTGTATTTTTATTAGATCATACGCAATATATTTGTCTATTGCTATTAAACGATTAATGAAGATTTGGTGTTTTATGTTTATTTTTATCCTTTTCTATTCGATACAATATTAGCCAGGTAAGTTTGTAAAACTAAGGTATTTTTTGCTTTATTATTCAACGTTACTAATGTATGTACCTAAGGGGTTTTAATGTGTTTGGGGTTTTTACATTTATTTTAGTGATTTAAGTAATATAAATAATATAATATATCGCTTCACAAAAACAACTAAATTCAAAATTGTCGCGCACCATACTTAATACTTGGTTTTCTCATGGATTCCGTTGTCTGTTCTGGACTACACGCGAATCACCAGCTTTCAGATTAAAAAATAATCATCAAAATCTGTTCACCCAGTCGAAATATATAAGCTAACAAACAAAAAAAAATCGAAATGAGAACCTCCTTTTTGGAAGTCGGTTGAAATTAAATTACCTAGGTTAGGTTTATAAAATAATAAACTTCAAAGAATAGCATAACTTGTCTTTTACTACTCTATCGGTTCGTATTCTCTTGGGCAGGTGTTTAGCCTAATATAAGAAATATAACAAAATAAACCAAGAAAAAAAAGCGTACAAGGTTACAAACTGTTACAAGCCTATATAGTAAATGTAGTCATTGCCATTGCAAAACAAGAAATATTGTCTTTTGTTCGTTATGTCAATTTTTCTATCTATCAATGTCTGTCACATTTGTCACTGCCTACTATCAAAATAATCAACTGACGTAATGTCATGATTGTCAATTGTCAATATTGTCATGTCGATGCGGTTGCGGCGATCACTTGATGATAGTCTTGATACCGTTATTTCGAAATGTGTTTTCGTATTAATTACTGTGATTCTTTAAATTAAATCCAAACAAACAACATAAGTGATTGGAATAATTTTTATACAAATTATCATTATATATATATATTATTTTATCTAAAACAAAAACATTAATTAGTCCAAGTTTCACTGTACTAAACTACTGTAATCATGGCAGAAATGGATTATGCTGACTTAACTTCACAATTAGATGCCAGAGAAATATTAAGATATTTAAATAGCATGGGCATCAATAACATTAGTGGCGAAGTTTTAAAGTATTTTATAACAGGTAAATAGTTAATACATGTGAATTTAGCTGTATCACTTCTAATGTCTAACTACTTCCTAAAAAAAACATTTTGTGAATTCTTTGAAGAAAGTAAAAGTATGTGAGTTATTTTACTTTGTAAGATAATTTAAAATTGCTATGCCCTACCCAAGTTTCACATATTATATTTTAATTATTTAAAATTCATTTTGTACACTTATATAAATAAATTACAAGTACTCTTAAGGTTGAGCTCTTCATGTCAATAAAATTTATATTACAGATCTTAAAAAACTTATTAAGTATGATTTGCAAACAAGACATAACGGGCCACCAAGCTATGAGCCACCAGGGCTAGAACGACTTCACAGTGCCAGCACTTTCTCATCTAGAACTAGATCTAGAAATCAAGAAGGGAATAATGGTTATAGAGAATGTCCTAAGTCAAGAGTGCATATTCGCAGTTCATATTCATCTCCTAACTTTGGCCAAGCAACACCTGTAGATCAAAAAGAATATCCATCAAAACGTTCATGTTCTTGTGTCAGAACAGAAACAAAGACTGAAACAACTAGGAAAGAGTCTACTGTCACTACTGGTTCAAGTAATTGTAAGTTTTAACAGAATCATTACATACTGGTTTTGCCTTTTTTATGGTTTACGAGTAAGCTGTAACAAACATAATGTATTTGTTATTTAGTAATGGGTGTGCCATCTAGTACAGAGGAACAACATGTTACACACAAATGCATTTTGTTACATGCATACAAGTTTTTTAAGCAAGTAGTCACATCACTACAATAGGAGAGAATTCCTGAGGTCAATAATATGGATGCTTCTCATGATCTCATGAGGACTGACATGGTTGCCTTAAATAATTTTATCTCCGGCATCTGCACTTACCCAATTGAAACAAAAGAACTACTGTACCATAAGCTTTGCTTCATGGTGAGTAACTGTCAGGCTCACTTTCAGGCTAAAGCTATACTGCATAATTTATTAATAACTTGTAATTTATACACTTGATTTTAAAGGAGTGCCGAGAGCTTTTTACCGCCGGCATTTTTCTTCCGGCCTACCTTAGCCAAAAGGGAGCCCAAAGCCGATGTACCGTATTATTTGACGTTCATCCAGTGTGTACCTTTGATGAATATAAATTTTTGAATTTGAAATATATTTCACACAGTCGAAAGAACACCTTTTCTAAGTTACTGTAAATGATGGAAAAGTTTTTTTTTGAGCAATTGTAAGTAGGTGCTGATGCGATTTGACAAACCTATTATTAACTTGTGTTTTAATGTTCTTTCTTCAATCGATCGATCGAAACGGTATCCTTGTAATTTTAATTAAACTTACTAGTGACATGCATAAGAATTGCAAAATAGGTAAGGTGAATCGCTATACCTATTATTAAGACATCAATACCTGTCTACTTAAACGGTTCCCACAACAACCCACATACGAGAAACTATTTGGATTGATATTTATATATGCATCAAAGGATACAAAAGTCCACAATAACATGTGGGCGAATTATGGCCACCCTATCATTCCAGTGACGCATCTTGTTTTTGCGGTCTCGTGGCAAATTCACTTAATTGTGTCTACGACCCCGGGATGCGCGAGTCCCGCAGTAATTGTCCCCACTTTTTGGAAGGACCACTTTCCGCTAATATTGGCGAATAACGAGCTGCAAGCGGAGACGCTTGTCCGAGAGCACAAGCCTGGGAATTGATTTGTTTATTTTCGTCATTTTCCAGCTATAGGCACCTATTAGGCGCTGTGCGTTTGAATTTTTAAGAAAACTGTTAGTGTTTTTATAATAATTAATCTACATAACTAGTAGGTATTGTTTAGAAGCGTTTTAAGAGATAATTATCAACTAAGTACAATATAATAGTAATATTATGTAGGTACATGTTATTTAATGGTGATTGTTATAATTTTGTTTAATGCATGCTGCTAACTTCGCACATATTCGTATCAAGAAATAAACACGTGACTTAATTACTTAGGTCCGTAACTCAAGATTGAGATCTATCTTGAGTGCGAACCTCGTTCCATTTCGTGGAAAGATAACGATACGGGAATGAGATAGGCATAGAAAAAATAGCGGAGTCGCACCTCCGCTTTTAATTTCATTAGGCTCTATTGCAATTGACAAAATATTTTTATTTTTAAATAAATTAAATATCTTAAATTAAATTAAATATCTTTTTCTATTAAAAGCGGAGTCGCATCTCCGAGAAAAGATATTTAATTGAATTTAAGATATTTAATTTATTTAAAAAAAAAAATTTTTGTCAATTTTAATAGAGCCTAATTACATTAAAACCATCGTTTTATAACAGTGCTAGTTAGACTTAGAACCATATACAATAATAACCATAAAATTGAGTTTTACTGTATTTATAAATCGTGTGATATGAATATTTTAATTAAAAACATTTGCATAATACTGGCTACATTGACTCTGAATGTGGGGCCAAATTTTTAATTAAGTATGAGTGGAAAATTTTGATAAAAGAATAGATAGTTAAGTAAAAAAAAAAGTAAGTAAAGAAAGGAATGGAGAAAAAATTCCAGGTGGTTTAATTCGCCGAAAGGTTTATCACTGCATTCCTGCAACCCTTGACTCTTGATGACAGTGCACAGTGACTGCTTCTAGACATTGGCGAAGTAAATACCCCTAGTATTTAGCGAACCTAGGTGCGACCAGCTCTCAATCCCGAGAAGACACTTTCAATATCAGAGGACTCTTTCAGACCAGTAGTAATAGCAAGATCCCGCAATATCGGGATTGCGCGGGACGGGACCCGGTATTGCGGGATTGGAATCCTTAGGGTCTACTCTCTGCTGCCTCACTCCGCTCCGGTGGACAGGCACCCTTAACCCAGACGACAGTCGCACGTACACGGACGCGATTGCAGACACTCGGGCGGCCGACTTTTGTGCCAGCACAAACAAAGTATTGATATTCGGCGATAGTGGTCCTACATGCATTACAATTGGGCGGCACTTCCTGCGCCACATTTGCATGTGCCGTCAATCGCGCCGTATCTGACGTTTTAATTACGATTCTGAGCCGAATGTACTTGTTCTGTGGCCCAAGTTGACTCAAAAAGCGATTAATTTGCCCTCATAATCATCAAGGCACCAAGGAGAGGTCAGAAAGTAAGCGGGTCGAAAGGGAAGAAGCATGAAATAAACCCTTAAACTTATTAGTCTGCTCTTCACTATCACTAGCTTCACAATTCTTGTAATGGCGACGGTCTTATGGTGTTCGTGATAGGTCGCAATTCTTCATACTCGTATTACTTTTATCTTAACTAAGCATAGTTTCCTTTCTACTAAAAATGAAACCTTTTAACTATGTTCCCTTAGCGTTAGCACTATTATTTTATCTGTGCCTTAGCCCTTATAAACCGTCAGCGATTTTAGTGAAGAAAAAAAACATGTCAGAGAATCTACACAATTTAGAACGTATTGGAGAAATAATATTGCTTGCACCAAACCCTACACCCCACAGTCCACGCATGCGTCCTTAATTAGGCATTCCGCTCTCGTCCGGGCTGCGTACGCGCACCGCCGGCGGCGCCTTTGACGCTCTCGCGCCCTCTCGCTCTTACAATGCAAACTATTCATACAACTGTCCAATATAATCTCGCCTCTCAACCTCTTTCAACATGAAACAATTTGCCTTAAACTCACGGCTCAGTTTAAAATGGTGGTGACCAGCAAAAACAGTGTTCGGAAGCTACGGCAATTTCAACTTTGGGCACTTACAAATAAGGTACAAAATGTTTAGTTCAGTTTACATTATCAAAGGTGTTATTGGAGTGATGTAATGAGGGGCCTTAATTGTGTATTCTACTTGGGCTGCTAGACGCAAGATAAAGGCTTGAGCGGGCGGTAAATGTACGCGACATTTATCTGCCTATCTCCTGCCATCTTCCCAGTCGCGACGAGATATTTTGATCGCTGCCAATAAATATTTTAGGCAAGCAACGGTGAAGGAAGACATTATGACAAAACTTGCATGCCCGAGAATTCGCCATAAAAGTTCTCAAAAGGCAAATGAAGTGATATTATGAAGATAACCAATTCGCATTTGGCCAGTGTGGTGGACTATGGCCAAAATCCTTCTAATATTTTGGAGTAGACCCGTGCCCAGCATTGTTACTGTGATATGTTGATGAGATTTTTACATTTACATAGATAATGTAGGTAACTTACTTGTCTTCTTCTTACTTGTGTCTATACTCCATATTCCAGTCCCAGGGTGCGTTATAATAAAACTTCTGGACTTCTCAATTGCCCAACACTTTTATTGCAGCAATTTCGTAAAATAAAATCCGTCCCTACGGGCAGATACACTTAATTTAATATGTGCATCATTGTCTCTGCCATCTCTTTCTCTCGCGGGCAGTCTGCAGAGATGCGATACAAAATTACTCCCACTGATTGCAGTGAGCCGTACACGAATTAGGCCCTTTTCATAGCCTTTTTTTTTCTCCATAATGCCCTGTTCATGCGTACAGACCTTTTATCGGAACATATGCATGTTTCTGAACGCACCGGCCGCCCGACGGACGACCAGCGAAGACCGGTTTCTTTCCTTTGGCTTTGACTCGCCGCACCGCGTTCGAAATTCGAATCAGTCTGTTTTAAGTGGCTATCAGGGGAGGTTGTGTCGTCGTTTGCAGACAATATAATGTTTACGATACATGAGTGAATAATTAGTGTTTTTGTGACTGAATTGTTTGAATATGACAGAAAATATTGTTTATGCTTTGTTTCTTGTTTACTGATGAGTGAGGAAATGATGTCCCGGATTTTTTGTGTTGTTCTCCTCGCCTGGTTGGTGGCTGCCGACCAGGAGGAGATGGAAGGAGGCAAGTGCGAGAGGATCAAGCTAAAGCAGTGCCAGGATCTGGGTTACAACTGGACAGCAATGCCCAACCTGATGGGCCATAGAGACCAAAAGGAAGCTGAAGAGGCGGTGAGTAAATAATAATATTATTCAACACTAATAGGTCTACTTTAATAAGTAAGCTAATGCTTATGCCCGGGACTTTGTCTGCGTGGATTGCATAATTAATAGGACCCTGGAATCTTGTTGTCTAAAAAAGAAAAAAACTATTTTTATTTTGATCATACATTTTGGACCCGATTCTGAAGACGCAAACGCGGTCGCGGGCATAAGCTAGTACCTATGTAATAAATCACAAATAACATTTAACACGCGCATGATAGAAGGGTGCTAAACAAAAGGTTACCATGGTAATATTTGGGAGTCAATTCCTGATGTCGACTCCCTTATGCGGAATTGATTTACGGGTGATCGCTGAATGCGTTAAATGGCTTGTAAATCTGATATGGGATCTATTTAAGGGTGTGTTCTACGGTGGGAATTACTCCCTTCCGTACAATCAGATTGCTCTTTTGTTAAGGTTAAATGAAATGGTTTTTTCTCAAAGGGAACTCCGGTTGGTCTTTTGTAGGCAACTTTGACATGCGAAATTGAATTTGGGGACTATAAAAGTACCTAATAACAACAATGTTGTTGTAGTGCTAACGTGGTAATACTTATTATAGGTATATAGTAGACATAAGATAAATCTTTTTAGGTTGTGGCGCATAAATAGGTATTTTGACTATTTTGAGTATTTTCTTATAAAATTTTTACTGAAATTCTTAAAACTCTTCAATATTAAGTTAGAAAGTATGTTACTTTAGTACTATAACACAATTAACACATTACTGTACAACTTATGACTGATGTTTTAAAGTTTCTCTTTTTTATCTTTAAAAAACATATACTTTATTAGGTAGGTATGTTCTATAATATTAAGTATGTCAATCTATCAAACTACTCGTAAACATACCGACTCTATAACTTATCTTACTTCGAAGTAGCGTAGTTACTATCAGTTGCTCTAAATTGGTTTTATGGCGACAATAAAGACCGTAAAATGATTGTTTGCCCGCCCGTGGGCGACAGTGGGTAACTAAAGTCAGAAACAAATTATAGGATGAAAGTCCCGAATGAGCAGTCGTGGGCTCTACATTGATAACTACTGCATATTTAGCAGCATAAAGAATGAAACTAATAAATTAATGAATGAAATATGTATAAGTCAATAAAAAACTTTGCCTGTGAGTGTATGATTTTACAAGACATGAACGAGTTTTCACAGTTTACGAAAAACATGATGTCGATTTCGTATATTATTATCTCCATACATAGATTTAGTAGCGCCCCTACCGAGTACGGCGAGAAATAAAAGTGGATAGTGTTCATTGCTCGTTTTGTTATTCAAATGCAACTTTCAGTCTAAGGTTGGCAATGTATAAGATGACAGTTTACTCGATTAAGTTTTAAAACTAGCACGAAGCCTCGACTGTTGCCGATAATATGTTTCTAGCTGCAAGTCATCGACATGAAGTCGTCAACAATACGCCGGCATCACATGTATAGGGCTTATCGCGGCGCAGACATCAAACGAGCCGATTTGGCCCGATCTTGATCGTTAGTGCGTTGGCCTTGCGAGCTGCGCTGCGCCTGCTCCATAATAATATGCTTGCGGAGTTATTTTAACATGCTGTTTTCACACTCTCGTTGTATATTTTTTATAGTTTATGAGCAGCAAAGTAACTTGCAGTAGGGCATCTGTTAAGTAGTCACTGCAACCCAGGGACACCCATTTCACACCGCAAGAGAGAAGTCCTATCTGAGGTTATACGTGGAGGCGTTGCGTTGCTACTCACGAGGACTGAGAATTGAGATGGTCGTTTTAAATATCGGAGGCTATCCACTCAGAACTGACCCCAATTGATACACAAGAACTTACCACAAGACTTGTTAGGACAGCGCTGGTACCAGTACCTCCACGGCGAACTATACTAGTTCTGCCACTTTAAAAATCTCTTTAAAAATGTTAGCGTTAATGATACATTAAGCCAAAATATTTCAATACACTAAAATATATATTTTATAGTTTTTTTATACCCTTTGGTTTTACTGATATAAAGCATTAAATTACATACCCAAAATGTTCTTATATGTAAATAAATATGTAGTAATATGTAATAAATATGTGAAGATAATAAATGTACACTAAAAATAAATAACAAAACATAATTATTAAATATTTAATCTTTTGTAATCGAACGTAAAGATAGGGTTACGAAACTTGCGAAATTTTACTCGGCGAGATCTAGGAGTACCTACTACAAATGTCAAGCGGTATTTTTGAGTTTATCAGAAATGTCATCTGGAGGCATTTGTAGGCAGTCGTATTCTCACGCTCGCTATTTTAGTCTTTATCGCACCTCGGACTAGGATAGGATCTACGGAACGATGTTACTGTACAATTTACAGCAAAAAGATCTATCTCTAACTAACGTTTCAAGATTTCAACATGTAACCTCAAAGAAACATTATGTTATTTCATAAACGTCATGCGTGTTCCGGACTATTACGTAAGAGTTCATACCAATAATGTATGTTCGGTACATATCAAGTTAAGTTTATACTTAGTAGTTAACATAAGAAACAATCAATTAGTTATTGCCCCTTTTTCAACGGACTTCAAAAAAAGAACGAGGTTCCTCAATACGACTGTTTCTTTATGTTTGATAACTTTCGACTGGGTGAGCGGATTTTGAAGATTCTTTGTTTATTTGAAATCTGGTGCTTCCCCTGTGGTCCCATTTTAATTTGCTCCAGTTCTGACAATGCCATCCATGAGAAAACCATTATAGAAAATATCTAAAATTTGCATTTTTCGCGTTGTTTTCGTTATAATTATTTGTGACCGTTTCTGTTATATTACAGACCTTGTCATCTAGATATATTTTACTCAATAAAAAATATAATCAGATAACTTATAAATTAATTTTATTATCAACGAATGCAATAGTAGATACTCGTGCCTATAATACATTAATATGTGCCGTTATCTAAAACGTAGATACGAATCGTTATTTAATTAATTGCTATATTTAAAAATGCCATTAGCGTGCCGATTACGAAGACATTTTTACTTTGAAAATAACATTCAATATGACTCATCGCCTTTGAGTTTCAAAGTCAGCCAAATCAGCTTATAATATTTTGTTATAATCATCTTTGGAATTAAAATAATTAAATTTTTAGTAGTGTTTACTAATGCAGTAATTAGCTATCGTTACCTTTTTATTTGCTGTGTTTTTTTTTTGATTAATGGAAATAAGAATAGAGTGTATGGTATATACTTATATTTCTTTGCCTGTGGCGACGTAGCTATGAAACGAATGAACAGATTTTGATGCAGTTTTGTTTCGTTTGGAAAGTTAATTAAACGAGAGTGATCTCAGCTGTTCTGAAAAACAAAATCTATTTAGTCCGAGAGATGCTCTAAGGTTGCAGACATGCAAAGTTATTTATACTTTTTAATTTTGTTGTTGGGCGTTTCTTTAATATTTTTTTATAACTACAATTCCATTAGGTTTATTATTTTAGTGGGATAATAAACTTATAACTGATGAAGCACAAGCATAACACATTACCGTCAACACAGATCAACAACGTGTAACAGCACAGATAAAACAATGACGAATATTATGCTATGTAGATTATATAAACATCGCAAATCTTCAGAGGCACTGGATCAATAAATGCACTACCGGCATCCGTAAACCGTTGGGCCGCAGTCGATAGCGGTATCTTTACGGCAAGAGGAGCCATTTATTTTTATTTATATCCCTTATCGCTATCGGCCTTAAGTGGCGATGTATATCGGCTAATGCGAGGCAACGCGGCATCACAAAGGACCGATACGACGCGGTACAGCGTGCCAGATAAACTTGTGTACTAGCTATGTGATGTGTGAACATTGCTGGCCAACAAAACTATTGCTTATTTTTCTTTGTATCACGTTTAAGTAAAATTCTCTGCAAGTCAACACTGGTTGTTGGTAAGAGTTAAACGTACGTAGGTAGGTATATTATTTTGTCTATTTTCTGTTTTGTTATCCATTCTAGAGAATATGACAATTAGAATTTTTATAGGTTGATAACTTAATATAATAAATAATAACATTTCACACTTACAGCCCTACACTAGGATTCCCTGTGTCGTGAATGACATTGACACACACGCAAACAGCCAGACTGGGAATAGAAATCTAAATTCATAATTGTTTCTAAACCGCCGGGAACCGAACCCAAGACCCTTCGAATGTTGGACCGGTATGGTCTCCACTTAATCCACTACCCCCCCCCCCCTTTAAATAGCTAAAATAATTAATTTTGTATTTTATTAGTGGTAAATAAATACTCATTCGTAAGACCAAAAAGAATAACGCTATTTTTGCTAGCCTCAAATTACTCTGAAACTACTCGATGTGCTTTAAGAATTCGTGTCCTGTGTTAGTGGTAAGTGTTGTAACTGAATCGGCTATAATTACTATGCATCAGGCATTCGGACTCCGTATCAAGTTTATGGCGCTTTGTTTGGTAATGTGAACTTTCTGAACTTATATGGTCGTTTGTATTGTAGGCGGTATTGAGTAAAAAAATGTAATAAATGCAAGAACCTCTTCAAAATTGAGGTGATAGTAGGAGTTTCCGAGAGGGACTGTCCTTCTACGCCTTCGTCTCGATTCAGCCATGGAAAAGCTGATTCCTCTTCTATAATTCCCTATTGCAGATCTTACCATTCGGGTTGGCTGTACCATAACTTAAGAGCTTTTATTACACCTAACCCAGTAACACTTATTACAAAAGAGCGCTCAAGATTTGTATTATTCCTTTACCTATTGGTAATACCGAATAACTGATAATCCAAGAACAGAAGGCCAGATGCCATAACAAACTGCAAATTGTATCACGAACCACCGCGTCCTCAGCGAAGTGTTGCGCAGCATCGTGGGAATATAACAATCTCGAAACTTTATTAATTAGATCAAGTACTTATTTAAATATTAATTTTACTAACATGAAGGAATTTGCACGTAGCAAATACTTACCTACGTAGATTGTGTTGTGTAAAACATTTGAATTAAAGAAGAACAATATTTCCTTATAACAATCTTGTAAACGTACGAATAGGATCTGCATCAAAGTATAAAGAAAGAATCTCTTCTACATATATTAAATTATGTTTATTCTTATATGCGCATAGTGCCAAATACGCCTATCTACAATCTTAACTTTTTTACCGCAAAATCGAGATTAGACAAGCACGTTTTTACGTTATATCTTATTTGACCCCTCACGACTTGAAACATTGAATGAAATATAAAGAAACATAATTTTTTAACTTCATAATAGAATTTTTCGTTACAAAAATCAATCTTTATGCAATAATCAATAAAACAGTATTTGGGTTAAATTCATAAGTTTTAACAGTTTCGAAAAGCCAAATGGATTTATTGTTAGTTATAATTTATAATTGATTTTATTGTACGAATATACTTTTAATACCTACGAGTATTTCTTAAAACATGATCGGTAGGATACTTGTCATAAAAAATATAGTAAGTAAGTAGGTAACATGGAGATAAAATGGTGGAATCCTCAAAACTCTGTACGTATTCGACCTTTATCTCGAATCTCGGGCTAGTTGTAGTGGGCTGGGCCATTCACGAAAGTTTCATCTGATTTGGCGGCAACTCGTACATCGCGGGTCGATGCTCCCACGTCAATTACTGCAAAGAGCATACAGCCAAAGTTTTACAGTTTTACTGCCAAGTTATAGGCCTTTCTTGACTAGGTACCTACTTCCGAATGCCTGCCAAAATCGGTGATAAATTAATTTGGTTATTCTGCTGAATGTAAAAATCCACGATCCGTACAGGAATATTTGGAAGATTTTCTTACCTATTCCGTTTTCTTATAGGTAGATTTCCGTTATCGTCAATGGGATGTCACAGATAAAATAATAGTTACGCCACCATAATTACAACAATAATTTGCAATACAACTGCAAGTTAATGCGAACCTACGAGTGTAAAAAATACCACAAAATTATAATATGACGCTTTTATAGAAAGTTTTAATATTATTATATTAACAATTATATTAATTTAACCTAGTACGTGCGTAGAAATGTTTTATGGAATCAGATAAATACCTATTTGATGGTTATGAAATTAAATTAAATATCATAATGTACCTTTACCTTTTCGATAATATGCCATATTATCTCATCGCTCAATATGATAAAAGTATGATTTAGACGTCATTGACATTACAGACTGTACCTAATCTAAACTAAGTATTTATCGATATATCAAATATTATCATCCAACGATAAAAACAATTGATTTTCTTAAAAAAATATTGTTAGAAGCACGTAATAGTGCGGTACTTTTGCATAATCCATTAGAAAAAAAAGAGTCCTTTTATTATCTGTAGGTACCATAAACTCTACTATTTGTTTTGGTGTAGTAAAATATATTCATAAGTCCAAAGAACTATTCGTTCTGATAACTACCCAACCGGTTACCGTCAAATAACTGAAAACATTATCAGTCAGAGCAATAAAACAATAAACTCTTGAACGGAACTGCGATAAGTTACATATATAATGTGATAACCCATTTCCTTGCATCTGCCGGCTCCTTTGTCCACAAATTACCCAACTTTTTCAGAGCCTCGGGGTTAGGACGAGGTGTTATTGGGCTGCCTTTCCGTGAAGCGCCCCCTATCATTATCCCAGGTATGCAGGGATAATACGCCTCAAAACATCGACTTTCGTGCATGAAAGAAAGTTTTTTAAGCCATTCGGATTGTCTGTGGATATAAACTTGTCTATTGTTTTCGTAACTAGCTTTTTAAAAGAAAAGGGTGGAAGAATGAATGGCAGTATACTTTTTTATTGTTAAAGGCTTATTTTTCAGACCATCCCTAGCATAGTTTAACATTATACTCCTCCAAAACAATATTTCTGCAAACGAATCAAAACTTTCATTGAAAGCTAAGGTTTCTTGTTCCGTTTCATATTAAGCACCGTGAGAGCAATTTGAAAACCCTGTAATCATTATTCAAACCACATTCGCCTTTGTTTAAATTGCTTTACGATTCAAATTGGCATTTACATTCCTCATCGCTTTCCTTTTCTAGTTTTGACATGCAACGCATAATTGTCTAGGGAAATGTCAATCTTATTTCGTCTCTCATCAAGGTTAAGATGGCGTGTACATTGTTTTATGTTAGTACAACTTGTGTGGTTAGTGTAATATGGGTTATTCAGTGAAATGTAAAGTATTATTTCCTTGGAAGGTGAACCCAAACAGAAGATAATTATTACTTCAACTGTTTTGTTACGTGATATAGCATGGGTTCACATGGTTACATTTGTTAGTTAAGGTTAATAAGTAAATGTGTTCTTTTATGAGGTGTTTCTATAATTATTTCTTAAAGTATTACTTCGTAAACTATTGCGCCTATTTTAAAGTTTTAAAAAATAATCAAACACATAAACTGGAGTAAAGTTTAATCAAACCATTTAAAAACAGTGTTTGACGCGTGTGGTGTAAACTCCCGACACTCCTTTAAAATCAATTGTATAAATAACAAATTTTATTAACTATTCAGATAGTTTCAGAGTTTTGGTATAGTTTCAGTTTATAGTTGCTAAATAATATTAAGGGACCTTATTATTGAGTCGAAAGAATTGAGTAGAACAAGGAAAATGTTACTGAGAAATATTCATCATGACTTGCAACGCAAAACAAATAGAGCTATAACTTAGAAACAACAGGCTTTGTTTCGACTCTCGGGGCCATTTTCCATAATGCATCCCGTTAGA
>DWQL01000491.1:0-14982 GCA_018231265.1 Noctuana haematospila | reverse complement strand
CCTTTGAAAACGAAATTCAATGAACAGAAAAAATATTATTAGAATACGTATGCAATCACTTTAGTAAGTAAATTTTCCAAAAGATCACTTACACTATTGGTAAGTATTTAGTACTTCATATGAGTAGGTAGGCAAATAACACATAATATATGATTATTAATCGCGAACCAGAAATTTTAGAGTACTACTTAGAAATTTAAAGTAAAAGTAAGTACCTATAATAGGTATTATACTTTAAAGTTTCGAAACTTAGAAGCATTTAAAATGAATGTTGAATTCTAAGAACCATAGATTCTATGTAACCTATGTTGTAAAACTTGAATAACATTAGTGTTTCACTTTTGTTTTTTTTTATGAAATTTTTAGACGATCGCTTGCCTTTGCCAATATTGATTGATAGTCAATAAGCTGCGTGACAAATATAAATAAATAAATAACGCTTCACACTCACAGACCCACAGTAGGATTCCTAGTGTGAGGCCTTAGGAATAAGTAGTAGTAGTAGTAGTCGAAGAGTTGAATATGGGAAAACGTCACTAAATAAAACGTACTTAGTTAGTAGTTAGTACTAGTACAAAACGGACTGTACAACGCCGCAACTAGACAATGTCGCAAGTATTTAGATCAAGGTGCGAAACACGCGTTCGAGAGTCGAGATCGGATCCGTGGAATTTTTGTCGAAGAACACGCTCGCGCATAAATTCATTATGAAACCGATGCAGAACAGAACACATAATCATAATGAGTACGTAAATACTCTCCTACCTAAAAACGATTTGAACTTGTCTTACGCCCGTAGGTCTGAAGTATCGTTACTCGATAATAAATATCGGCGTTGCACATCAGGAGCTCATAAACAACGAGTAGATAAATAATATAATTTATCATACATAGATATTGCCATTTTGTTTTCTTATCAGTTAGTTTACGTATAGATAGCGTGGCTTCGCTATAATTGAGTGTCCAAACACTAGTAGATGGGACGAAGTCTGGACCAAGAAATCCGGCCGCATAGACACGGCGCCGACGCGGCGTGACGCCGGCCACGCCTCCGCCTATACCGTACTCTATATTACGTCTTCATGCCTACGGGCCTGATTAACGCACAAGAAAATACGTATACCGTAATTGATAACATTCCAGTTGCACATGGATAGCTTAGAGGTAATTGCAGAGCTAGATCAAACTCTGTATGTTAAGGATGAAACGTTTCCTTGTATTTATTTGATTTCTGGTTGACTTATGACGTCTATTAATAAAAATATCATGATCAGAGAAAAATTTAAAGCGTAAGATAATATACGTACGTATGTATAAGATCCTACTACTGCGCCCAACAGCTGCCAATCACAATTGGAGTATGGGAGCGTTCGTTTAAGTGGCAATGCCCCAATGGATATCAGCGCTCAGCGGCAACACACAACACACACAATAAAGCAGACAAATTGCCTGCGAAATGCGACGACTGACAATACACCATCTCGCGATGTAGGTGCGCCGCATTGTCTCCAAGCGGATATTTCCAAACGTATCGTTTATTTCGACCGGGAGCTAACAGTCCGCATGCCATGCTTATTAAATGTCATCCACTTTGTACATAGTAAATGTACGAAAACAACGCAGCCACAATACGGAAAGTAAGGCGTGAAGGCGACAATAATAACTATAGTTTTTATTGTGAAACTGGATTTAACAATCATTTTTTGCATTAAAATTTAAACACTGCAGGGTTTCCTGAACAAAAACAATGTTTACCGAAACAAAGCTGTACGATATATAAATGTACACTATGTACAGTTACAGTTACATTACCTAGTATGTAATTATCTAGAAATTTCCAAGCCCAGTACATAGTCATATATAGAAAAAAAAACCTTTGAGCACGCACTTTAAATGGAACACTATCGCACGTTCAATGAAAAATATTGCTTGCTTACACGAAATTTGACAACTCAATGAACACGAATATCTGAGTCGCTCGTTGTCTAATTTGCGCCAAGCTGTAAAAATTTCACTCTCAGCAAACAATACATCCGACAACTTAGTAGGTTAAAAGTGTACACAGCACAATAAGTGGAGTGAATGGATTATATTATTATCAAGTAAGCAAATTAAATTATCCGAAAGGTTTTCGTAAAATCTTTTACTAATCCCAGATAATTCTGTTAGTTAATTATTTCCGTCAACGAAAGTACACTCACTTTGAGTCGATTTATTTCACTATATTATCGATACATGTACATGTACACATTATAAAATAAAGTTCCACACCGCGTCTGTTGTCTGTCTGTCTGTCTGTCTGTCTGAACGCGCTAATCTCAAACACTACTGAACAGATTTTCATACTGTTTTCACCAATGGAAGGAGTTCATGAGGAAGGTTTATAATTATAATTTATTAAGGTTCTGTGGTTACAAATTGGCTGAAATATACCGATAAATGTAAAGTATGTCGGAAATAAAACATGCCGACTGGGAGGAGCTTTGTATCCGTGCGCGGTGTTTACTATTGCAGATAGAACCACGAAAACCCTAATAATTTGAAATTCACGCGGACAAAGCGGGCATAGGCTAGTACTTATATAATTGCTGTTCCTAAAAACAAAATCAAACAAAAACGATATAGGTACTTCGTCTATAGCGCATTCAGCGTTTTAAATGCCAAGGTAGAATTTGTTTGGCTCGTGTCGAAACATTACATTTAAGATTTATATTGCTTATACTTATTTTAGCTACAAGTATAATATGCTAGTAGCCATTTGCTTCTTGTTTATTATTTAACCGCCTACTTGACTGGTTAATTAGGTATTCCAAGTAACAGTGCAAAACTATAAACTATTAGATTTGTGGTTTGATATTTGAAGACGAATTATCAAAAACATATTTTTAATAATGTATTGTAAAAATCACATTGCATTTAGAATACCTTGGTAGGGCTAGAAAACTACTTGAAGAAAACTTGAAACCATAATAAATAGTTACATGGAAAAGAGAGAAGATCGAATCATATCGAGATAGTTCGCGATTGTCGAAAAACTATAACAATTTAATAACGTTTAGCGTATTAATTAACATTAGTATGTCTTTTATTTACAAGACTGCCGAATTGTAAATATCACAGATACTGTAGTACAGATTACAGTCACATCATCGGGAAACCATTAACAATTTTAAATTAGCAGATTACCGAAATTGTGAAATCCAACTATTAAGTTGCGTGTGGCCGACAAATAGGACTTCAATTACTTCGTATTACACGAGACGATCGCAACAGCAGACTTGGGCCCCTGTTGATTAGCAAGAACTATGACGTCAAAGTTATTATTATTCACATAAAAATTATGAAAGTGTTTCGTTAAAAGATGCTCGTTTGTACTTAGTATAGTCAACGAAAAAAAAAAATATAGTCTCATTCGTAAAAAAGTATCTTGCGTTCCAATCTATTCCGGTCAGTTAGACGGACAAAGAAAAATTATGTACAGCAATTAGACATGCGCTATAGGAAATTGACCACGGCGGGTGTGGTATAGATGCCACGTAACTGTTAGTCTCCAGTTCAGCTAATAAGATTTGTTGTATAACGGGTATTACGAAGCAAGTGGTCGATAGGGCGAAAACAATTGTGAGCAAGACCGGTTCTCCGCCTATTCCGTCTTTAATCTCAGTGAGCGTTTGAAATATTCCTTTGCGTCTGAATAAAAATAACTCGGTCGTACGTCAGTCTAATTGTTACATCAATATGCAGCACTTACTTGGCCGTATTGGTATTATTGCAGTGGTCAATGTTATCTTCGATTCAATTTGGGTTAGTGGGAAGTGTACGGAAATGAAAAGAATAAATGTATGAAAAGAGTAAATAATAATATGGTATATTATTTTGACATTTACGTAATTGAATTATTTATTATAAGTAGTAGTAAAGTTAGTAGTACCTTAATTATTTCTTTTCTACTTATCTCCTTGTTAGCCACACAAAAAATAAAGAAAATAAATATGTTTGAAAAATAAAGCGTTTGTGACAATATAATAAAGATATTTTATCTAGATTAAAAGATAATTTCCAAGGATTTTTTTAGGAAAGACATTGTTGGCGACCAAAAGCAAGTAAATGAATATATTATATGTATAAGTAAAAAAAAACTTTCAATTAATAGCACCTTATAGGTATACAAAAAATTGTTGAATTTTAATTGATGAATAATTTTAATAGTTATTTTTTAAATTATATGAAGCCAACATGCTGTCAGAAGCTGTCAATATCAGTATCTACAAGATAGAAAAATTGAAACTGCAAACTTTGCGCCATTAGATGTATAGGTAATTAAACAAGAGGTATGCAGATTTTTATTACATTGTAACCTTGAACCTTGCCGTATTAACATACATTCGTGGGCTACTGACACGAAAATGTATAACACAACTGTAAGATAATATGCAAGCAAGAAAATAACGTTTGAATATTAGTTAAAATAAGGTTATTTTTTAACCCAAATAAGTGGTTTTATAAATTTGTCGCATCTGTGTGTATGAGTCTGTGGCATCGTCGCTCCTAAAAGAATGAGCGTATGTGGATTTTGATGCAGTTTTACATGAATTTTACTTTAGATTTTATATAATTTTCATATTCCTACATAGCTTAGAACACTCGATTGTTCAAATTGTCAAAGTTTTGGACAAAAATATTGTAGCTTAACAGTAGAAATGGCCAATTATCTATCTTAATTAGTATGAAATATATCTGTAACTATCAACACACGGTTTCTTGTTACCGTTGGCCTTGGCGAACAGACTTAACTCAAGGGGTCAGCAGCTCTACTACCTACAATAGATCAACTTTGGTAATAGTGACTTTGGATTCTGATCGGACCCTAATATTTTAAATAATATTAATTACTATCATAACTAGTTTATAATAAGGCAAACTAATTTGATGTTATTCTTAGTTTCGTACGCAATATAGATTTATATACATAGATATCGGGGTGAAGGCCATAATTACTGGTGGGACATCCAATTGTTTGCAACGGAACAAGATACGAGTAGTCAAGCTTATCCATTTATTTGAGACTCAACCCATGGTTTTTTGTTGTACCGGATTACATACATATAGATTGAGGCAGTCGGTTATAGTTGAGAATAGATTCGAGAGCGAACGGTTACTTTTACCTGAGTTACATAACAGCCAGGTGTAATTTATTATTGACTTGGTTGCAAGCTTTCGTAATGATACCAAGCTAGAACTGCTCGCAGTCTCTTTGTTCGGCTTATTCGATCCTTGTAATCACCCCACCTTTCTCATTAATACAACAGCCATGAAAAAACAGCTTTACACTATGTAACATTACCTTATTATAAATAATTGTTAATAATTTGGCAGCCAGTTTTCTTCATTGGCGTGTACCAACTACATGCGAGCGGTTATTACGTTTTATTTTAGACTCAATAATCAAAATCGTAATTGCCAATTTAACAACAGTCGAAACTAGAAAAAAAAGTGCAAGCGAAAGCTGGGAGCGATACGAAAGCCATTATTTTTATACGTTTTTTTTTCTCCATCAATATTTGACGGACGCATCGTTAGACTTCGCTATGGTTATGTTAAATTGATTTGGCGTGCGGTTAGTTGCGCAATCATAACTTTGCTATTTAATAGGTAATACGGAACTAATTTGTTTTAATGCAATTGTTTACTTAAGTAGACC
Organism: Noctuana haematospila; assembly: GCA_018231265.1. NCBI lineage: Eukaryota > Metazoa > Arthropoda > Insecta > Lepidoptera > Hesperiidae > Noctuana > Noctuana haematospila. The sequence goes on along the minus strand of DWQL01000491.1, from coordinate 9,281 downwards.
AAACAAATCAAACATTAGAACATTGTTCAATCATTTATTTTTAAACATGGCGTTCACGCCGCAAAGAGAGGACTATGTCAATTGCAGAAATATTTGTAATCTATGACACGGGTGGTTTTATATTGTGTCTATGGATATGACATGTCATTGTGTCTGTGAACGAAACGGTTCTTAAGGGTATGGCGCCCGCCTAAGTTAACTAGGTAGATTGAAACTCTCAATCACAGCCCAATAATAAAATAATAAAATTAGTAAGTAATAACTAATAAAATAACAATAAATTTTGCTGAGAAGACAATGGTGCTTTAATAGTTCATCATCACATGGTGTACCTATGTATGGAATATCAATGGAATTATCAGATAGACAAAACTTACAATTATTTTTCCGGATTTGGTATCGCAGTTACCTAATTACGCAAAAGCCTACATATTTTCAATATCAGCAATTTACACGTTAAATATTTTCATCCATGGATAAAACTTATGGAGATAACGTAATTTTTAATAATTCACAATATTCGAAATCTAATCTATCTATTTTTATCACACGTACATTCGGTAGTTACAGGGGAAACCCACTCGATTTTCATTCCTTGTTACATCATAAAGTGCAACAAATAATGTGATTCAAAAATACCCGCATAGTTTGCGCGCTGAGTAAAGATTGTTCTAAATATAATTATGTACCGATTAGATGTTATGATTCATGCTGAACATTGGACTTTCAGTGCGATTCGATCTTACTATCGATCTGTTAATAAACACGTCGTGCAATAACCACGGAAGAACGAGACAAGGGCTTTCAACAAATGTAAATTCGAACAATTTCGATAAGCCTATCATAATCCCATCAGTGAATAAGTCATATATAAGAACATTAATATCCATGAGAACAATTACAAAAAAATTATTAGTCCCTATTCAGTCTCATCTTTTCTCTCTGTTCCGTGGGTAAGACATACATCACATAGCATTATCATAAGGCAATACAAAATTCCAACAATTGTCTAAAACAAAAGTGCGAAGAAACTGGCAAACCATTATCTCCTTCTAAAATACAGTAGAAGATAAGGCATGTGTATTTTTTTTGTAATCATGAAGATAATTCAATTAATATTCTTACATACTGCACGAGGTTTCTGATATAAAATTGTGTCTATTAATCGTAACTGGATGACTTAATTTTTAATAAACAACGCTTATTTCAGTTTTTTAATAACAAATAATATAACAACTGCTAGCGTGATGTAATTCTATACGCTATACTGTAATGAAAATTAATGCATACAGCTAACATAGCAGATTTATTGCATTATTTTTTTTTTAATAAAAGTACTTTTGCTAAATTAGCAAATGCAACTACATATTAAGAAATATAATTGACTATTAAAATTCTTTTGTTCTGTTATCAATATAAAGATAACTGAAGTTATAATTTTACATACACAGATAAAGATAACGTATAATGTGCAGAGAAAAGAGCAACAAAGTCTGTGGGTCAAACAGCCAACTTGGTTATTGGCAAAGTCACATAAGTCACATTGCATATGAGATTACATGCACACGTTGTACCGAGTGAAATTCACACTATCAGGTTTTTGTAATGGGTATATTATTGTTGTCGTGTCAACCACTTAGCAGACCACTGATGATACGAACATTTTATATCTGGTCCACTTTAAAATAGCGTAAGTTCAAAGATGAGCATATTATGCCCATCTTTGAACTTATTGTATTTGGCCCTTGTACCTACTCAATTTGTTTAATTGTAATAATGTAGTTTGTCACTATACACTACTACTAAATAGTTTAATCACGAGCTCCAGTAGATAGCAAGAAGAAAATATAAAAAAAAATATCTGAACATTAAATAAGCTCGCGTTTATTGAAATAATAATAAAAACTGCTTTTATTCGAAAACTTTTTCGAATTTTGCCTTGTTTCTGTGGTTTCTTGTCAATGGCGAAGTAATAAAACGTACAAGACATTTACGGGCGGTCGTACATTTTCGTTACAGGATGCGAGAGACAAAGGATTTCGCGATTTTGAAATTTTTGGGGACATCAAGATGTACTTGGCACGACCAAAGTACTATAAATAATCATGGATACACTTCCTCGTCGAGCATCGAAAGCGGTATTAGCTGTGTATGATAGACATACCGCGCTCGCACACACGACAACTTTCCCTTCTTTAATGGAAAAACAGCATTAAGCCGACAGCTATACGGTCAAACTCGTAAGGCACATGGTTACTGTTGCAAGACAACCGAGATATTGATTTATTTCATTGAAATCAAATGCCATTTAAATGTTAGATAGTTTGAGGTTTTACAACGCAATATTTATCAACCATGCGGTGAACACTGAACAAGGCAAAGACTAAATTGCCCAAAACTGTGACTTGTAATTTTCCTTTCAACGGACTGTGCTATTATTGACTTTATTAGCCATGCCTTTTGTAATGAACTATTCAATCACGACTTCGAGTATATTAGCGGACTACTTGAAAAGCAGTTACCACACAACAGCAGACATGGTCACGAAGTACCGAGTAGTGATTTGTTCGAAAGCGTAGAACATAGCGGTATCGATATAAAACATTAATACACCTAGTTGGAAATCTGGATAAATCATGTAACGATTGACCATTATACTGTGACCGTCATTACAGTGTCCTTAAAGGTCGAACGGTGTTGGCGCTAAGGTCGTTTGTCCAACTTGTATCTAATTTTAATACCAGTTTCTAACGAAACATTTTTGTGGCTGACTCAATTAAGTATATAATTAAATCAGCCATATAAAAATTATGATAAGGTAGAGTCAGAAAGAATAATAAAAAATAATATAATTAAACGTGATGATGAAAACTGATTTATATATACACAGTTACCTACTACAGTCAATTACCTCGACAAAACAGTATCCTTGAGAGACGTCTAATGCAACGCACTTCTGGGTAGACTCGTTAATGACAGCGACATAAACATTACACTGATTGCAACCACGAGACATGTCAAGTATAATCTGGTATCGTCAGTCCACCTGTATTCACTGGCAAAATGCTTGGCTACTGTGCGCGAAGCAAAGTGAAAGTGAATAGTGCGCACGTACAGACCGTAGTCCCAATAAGACGACACAGCCGTCCGCATACCTCGGCAATTACCTAGAGGAAATCAGAACGGTTCCGCTCAGCTCCAGGCACCCTCCGACGATAGTAAACACGATTTGCGGTTATACATCTCAACAGTGTCAATAGGTTAGCGGATAATTTTACACTCTCGGTCTGCTCTGCCGCCGCTGATATCCAATAAGCGGTGTTCCGCGGCATTGCATAATGGCTAGCGTTTACTTGGTAACATTTGTGACATTACTGTTCAATACAATATTGCTGGTCCCATTTTTGTAACGGACACGCACCCTATGAGAGCTTAGCTTCGAAATGGCAAACAGCAGAAGTTGTACTCGTACCGGAAACATTTATCTTATCGGTCAGAATAAATATGGAGAATCTATTTGGACCTAAAATACAGAAAGGTGCTGAAAACAATTATTTCAAGCGATCATTTTAACTCTCAGAGAAAGCAACATTGCGTAAGATATCAGAATTTCGGTAATTCATGAGATTGAGAAGATAAAATGTGAAAATACAAACCACATGAATGTTCATTACCACAAATGCCACAATATAGGTCCTCTGATGATAAATTACTATCAAATTGAAATGATAATGTAACTTTGAAATTTCTCATATACGGTTACTTATAGTAAAAACTTCATCATTCTATAGGTATTATGTGAAAAAATACATAAGTATTTACACCATCACGACATAACTTCTCAGAGTTTTGCAATTATTGTATGTTCCTTGACAATGATTTACGCGGTTATTGTTTATACAATACATGTCACATCAGATAATAGATATATAGTTAAAAAGTTAAATTGAATAAGTATTAAAAAAAAATTACGAATAATGATTTTCATGTTAAAATAAAGTGACCACGACATACCGTTATACCGTTTTAACGCCTATTGTTAAAATTGGTAATGTAATGAAGAGGTAGAAATAATACTGCGCTGGAGTTTCAGTGTAACAGTAGACGCGGTATATTTATTGAAACAGGACACGCGCCGTAACTCTCAAGATACAGTGGTGGTAATATCGCTATAAGGAAAATAATGAGCGAGTACTGCAATGTTGTCATGACTGTCGGGATTCAAGCGAACCTGTAAATATATGTAAATTACGTCGTATTTTTCAGGTTCTTCTTAATTGTTAGTTTATTTCTTTACTTATCGGAGCAACTTCGCAAACTTAAGAAAAATCAGTCAAGTGTGGATCAGAAAGAGTTAAATTTATTAATCATGAGCCGAAACGGTAGCCGGTAATCAAGTGGTCTTCGTTATATCCACGTTTGCTGGCTTATGTTTTAGAAACCAAGTAACCAACCAATCGCTCAAGTCAGGCGTGACACAAGCGCCACACGAAGTGTGCGAAATTGTGATCTTTACCTGTTATATATATTCGTAAGTGTTCAGTTGGTCCCTCCGTGCAACCAGCAAACACTATTGTTTAATCACGTGGCCAAGAGCCCATTACGATCTGATAATGGCCTTTTTGCTACACCTTTGTTCTAATATAAATGTATACTAGTGTGAGACACACTAGTGTCACTTGTTAATATGTCGATCCACCTTTTTGAGCCGTGGCATTTGCTGCATCACGGATAAATTAAATTAATCGTACTTGTACGAGTTTGATTTTCAATTTTATCCCATTATGACGTATACATAACGGAAGATGATTCATGTTACGGAAAAAAATTTAAAAACACGTTTTAAAATTAAAGAGATAAGTAAGTACCTGCATAGTTACCTTTTTTATGGCTAACAAGGTAAAATTTATATTTATTCTATAATAAAAATGTTTGTATGTTTGTCCTAAACTATATTTGTAACTGTTTTTTATTTACTATATTCAATAGCCGTGATAGCCCAGTGGTAAGGATTAGGCCTCTTATTCGAGAGGGTTCAAATTCGAGCGGCATACACCAGGCATGTGAAGTTCAATACAGTTGGACAGTGTACTTATCAGTGCAGCTAGATCTTCAGGCCGACTACAAACAGACGGAGTCAGTATACACTGCCAACCGTACAAAAACTGCATCGAAGCTGCAACTTTGTAGCTGACGTAAATCTTACACAGTAAGTATAGAATATATCATTATCATTATGTATAGAAAAAAGGACTGAAGCTGAAATTGGCAGTCAAAAGCATGCATACGATTAAGACAGTATAGTATAACAGTTGAAATTGTTATACCTCACTACTAAAACGGTTTGTATTGTGACAAAAGAAACAAATAACTTTCAAAATATCCGACTATATTGTTGTAGCTATGTAACAAGAAAGAGATATTGCCTCTGCTTATTAATTTGAAGCTTGTCCCACTCAAATTAGTCTAATCTCCTACAAGATGTATGGCTTCAGGGCTGACATGTGTCCGTGGGTCATTATGTTTGACGCTTCCAGGTTAAACTTGCCGGCAAATATTGTGTAATCCTATTTGGCACTTCTTTATCGAATGATACCAACCCCGACACGACATCAATGGATGCATACATAGACCACCCTTAGATGGTTTATGGATACATAAGTGTTTGAAATTGTAATGCACGCTGTCTCACTGGTACGGCCCGACAACGGCATGTCGTTTAATAAATTTCATACAAGAATGTCGTTGTTGGTGTCGTGTCGGGGTCGGTGACGTATCGTGTCGTCAATGAATAAGTAGCATTAGTACGTTTTCTAGGTTGACGCGTTTGGAAAAAATTATGACAGTGAATTTTTTTGCAGTCAAGGCTACCAACAAACTAAAAGTGCAGACATTTATGTGTGTGTATTTACTATCGTTTTCCTTACAAATAGTAGTGTACTGACACGCAGGATGTAATTTTTGGAGTTTCTTTGTTACGAAAAAGAAGTAACTTCTTACGTGCGTACATAAATACACCCACACGTTTTTTTTATAGAATGTTTAATAAAATTGGATCAACAAGTCGAATCAATCAGTGCATTTATTGCATACAACTCGTAGCCGATACGTAACAATTGTTGTCGTTGATAGCAGAAAAACTGTATGACTCGTTTGACCTTACCGTTTTTTGTATGCTTATGGCGCAAGCAAAGATAGAACTAAAACTGTGAACTCGACGCTGTTGTCTTAAATGATTACCGCTTCATATAATTACCTTACATTACATCAAGTTCATTAAAAAAATACCGAAATTCCCCAAAAACAATACACGTAACAGTTAGTTGTTATAAATAACTTTCATGTGCATAATAAAACGAATCCTGTTTTCAAGGTTTGCAATAACGGGTCCCCGCAAAGCGATGGTGTAAATAAAGTGCCTCGGGAGGACATCGACCCGTGTGGATCAAATCGTATTCAACTTACATTAATAATGTACTACTTCCATTTCACAATACAGTATGGGTTCATTGTACATAGATAAAATACGGGTGATTCATTAGATGGCGTCGATAACACTTGATATAAATATTCTAACGTTAAAAAAACATTGCATTTTTTAATTACATCTTGACATTATATATTGATATTTCACATTCACTACACGTTTCAAACAATTTAAACTGTGACGTTTCTATAACAACTTTTTCCAAGCATATTTTTTAACAATTTACTTTACTTAATGATACCTACGTAGTTTACATACATAAATTGATTTCAGATTAAGCTATAAAAACTTTATTAATTTATATTGTATGTTATTTAGGGGTTCAATGTACCTTCTGTAGTTCAAAATTAATTCCAATAAATAATCAAATAAAAAGGAAAAATGCTGTTACATTTACCTACGTCATTGAGCGTCATCATTACGCATTACAATAATATCACTGATGTTATGACGTATATTGTTTATATATTAAATAAATTGCAAATATCTAATATTATATAGTGAAAATGGTAATAGACGTAACAAGCATCACACACAACGCAAACGGATTACGTTAGTCTAAGAAAAAAAATCAGTAATATGTACCTACATAATGAATGTTTCCGTTATACTTTATTACCTGTTATTAAGTAAAATTGATTATTTCTAGAAACGTTCAGCGTATCAATTGAAGGAAATTTGACTCTCCTGCTCTTTCTACGATAACCTTTTAAAACACGATCCCAAGTGCGTAACACTTAAAGTACCTAAGCGTAAGGGACATCGCACCTGGGGAGGTGCAATCGCATGCTCGCTAGCGACTGGAACCGTTTCTATTTTTACTTCGTCCATTCTATCTTATTTACTATTCTCGTCCGCCACTCATTGAATTGTGGTTATTATGTGCAACTTGGATATGTGCCAACCAGTCTCGGACTTAACACACCGATAGCAAGATATTCGAAGAATGATATTATAATGGTGAAGTGCTTCAGAGAAAATCATCTCGCGATGTATTCTCGGGATTTTTTTTCGATCTTATTCAAGATCCCAAAGTCAAGGATTTAACATCGCGTACGCTCTCTACATCCGGGAAGATCGAGCACGTTACCTCAGTGATCCGCGAAGTTTTTGAACTTGTATAAATGGCAAATATAAAACTACTATCAAAATAACTTGATGCCGCTTTGCACGCAATGCATTGCACGTGTTTGATGCGTTGACTATCAATGCGTAATTGTAAACGGAGCGTCGCCCTACTTACTTTTGTAGATTTCTGAACAATGTTGGCGTGATTCTGTTAATTGTTTCGTGACATAGCGTTAGAAAGAGGATTGTCGGGGTCATTTACATACGATATGGGCAAGTGGCTCGCGACGAGCAACAAGAGAAGAGATCACGTCAAACCGGCAAGCGAGTCGAGCGGTGGCTACAACCAAACCGGTTGACGGCGCCGACCGTCGGGTGCGGGGATCGCCCGGGGATTATCACCTTGTAAACAATATTGCATTAATTGTTTTTTGCAAGAACTACGAATTTATCATTCACTTAGGCCTAATAGTAAAAGTTTGGAATAAATGTTATGTTGATTAGAAAGTAGGAAATCAACTGACACATCAAGATACTTCCGCGGAAGTAAACAATAGCCTTGGATAGCTCAGCGTCGTCGCGTAGTCCGGCAGGTTCAAGTGGCGTGTTTAATTTACTTTTCGAAATATTGAAGGTAAAAAGTTTATAGACCACCAACCGCAACGACAGGCAGCAAAACGAAATCGGTAAAGTGGGTCATCATATAATTTCGCAAGCGTATCGAGTGCCGCAAGCGTTAACTGGTACGCTTGAGGCAAGTCAAGGCCCGTACGCCGGCGACGCCCGCTCCTGAATGTTCAGCTTAGTGTTAGTGCCTTCATAAACTGATTATTATTAAATATATCTACATCCTAATCGTGATCCTGCTTATTTTGCAATAAAACCTTGTTCAAATACGAACGAAGTGCATACAATAACGATTTGAATAGAATATGTAGATGCTAAATGACAGCAATAAACAGTAAACAACCGATTTCAATATTCTGTCTATCTATAGGCATTGGTCAAAACAACACCATAATATTTGTCACTTTTTTACCTATGCTAGAAAACTAATTGAGACGAGATATCTCCGAGACTCTATCTATGTATATAAAGACAAACGCAAAAGGATTTTGTAACGCGTCGGAGGCAAGTGACTGACAGAGCCTCTCTAATTATCCAAATGTCAAAATGTCACAACGTCATCATACCTCATGTCAAAGATTCATAATAATAAGGTCTTATAAGCAATTTTACAAACGGTCTGCAATTATTTATTTCCCAACAATCATTTCCTAATATTCCAATGATAAGGTCATTGAATTATGTAAACTATATGGATAAGTACGTGCTGTTATTATATCATCCATCATGAGATATGTTGGATGGAAAATAATATGGATTATACGAACCGTGAATGCAAGCACAACTGTCATTTAATGATAAAATGTCTTCTTATACTGACAGAAATATAAACGATTATTTATGAACATCTAAGTAAACCCTGATTGAATATTAAAATTAAGTAACAAGATTCTCTTATGACGACGCTTTATATAACTCCCTCATTTTATTGAAAGTGTAGGTATTAAAAGCATTAATTAATTTTAAAAATATAATAACGGGTCGCATTTTAATCATTCCAAGTTGTTTTACCAAATGGTAATTTAACTCCAATTACTGTCTAGTAAACCTAATATGTTGTATATAAACGGTGTGAAGTATTGGACTCATTATTTATGTT
>DWQL01000490.1:0-14982 GCA_018231265.1 Noctuana haematospila | reverse complement strand
AGCCTTCCTAACGGGATTAATTCACGATCGTTGCATTTCCAACCCCAACAAGGGTGCATTGCACCCATCATAATCCCCTCGGCGCAGTGAATTCGTATTGCTGTGCACGTATGGAAATGGATTAACTGGACAGTGAGGGTGGAGAGCAATGCGGTACTTGACAACGGCTTTTATACTACACAGATTTAATCTAAAGCTGTAGTTATCAATAACTGTACTAAGCGTTTGGTCGCGATATTTCGAGTATCGTTACATGAAGTGTTGTTGCTAGCAGGTTCATTTACAAAAAACAAAACTAAAATAAATCGGGACAGTCTTCGGGGATTGCCGATAGAAGTAAAAACTCATGGAAAGCGTTCGGTGATGATGACACTGGTTCCATGATTTTAGTTCACCCAAAAAGTGCTCAACGTGCCTAAAGTATTAACTTCAAAAACTTCACGAAAACACAACAACAAACAAATATCCGGCTGTGTTACTATGACGCATTTCATAAGGTCCCCCCTCGCAGTAAACAGCACATTGCACCAACAAGTGTGACGGTTCTCCAGTTATAGTGAGTAGTGGCGGACAGTGGCGGTGTCAGCTGACAGGGAACGAGCAACCGGCAAATAATAAACCTCCAAGCAAATGTAGTCCGGGAATCGGGTTGATTATAACATACCTTGGTGCCCGGTGATAAAAGTCACAACAATGGCAGCGCTCAGATTGCGATGAGTTAACTATACTAACATGCGGGTCGCTAGTGGTGTGATGTTTGTTTTTATCGATTTCATTTTAATAATGGTGTTGAACCGTGTTAGATTAAAAACTTGTCTAAACTAATCAATGAATTTAGTAAACTAAAACAAAAGTTACAATGCCAATTACGCATTACAGGCTTAGTTCACTGATACTTTACAACTTACAACCGACTAGTCAACATTAAGTGTGTGAAAATCAATTCTCTGTAACTGATTTCTTTTTTATTTAAATAGCTGAATAATACGTTAAGAGTTAGGTCGAGTCTACTTTATTTAAAACACATTCAATATTCTTAATGTGCAACGAATGGTAACACTCAAGAAGTCAAGTCAATAATTATTATATTATCGATATGTCGCTTGACATCACTGAATACACCAGTTTACTCAACTGGCTCCGCGTCCCCTCCGCCCAACGGCCGGAGTGCCGACTGCCGACTATTCAGTACGCTTCCAGCCGCGGTGGGTAGCGTTTCACTTCTCACAATGAGGTTCGCAACGCTCGTTGCGTTGCTGGCGGTCGCGAGCGCCGACGACCTCACCGTCGTCGATCACTTGCGGAGCACCTTCTATACCCTCGAGAGTGTACTATGGAAGAACGTAACCGACCCGGCGTGGAGCGAATCTGGCCTCGGGGGCGATGTGGAACTAACAAAGGCTTTTGTGTCGTTCGACAACCAAATCGAAGCCCAGCCGCGGCCTTCTCGCCCTCCGCTTGACACTTGGCTGTGGATTAAGGCGACGGAGAAGATGCAGACAGTGGAGTCACTGTACAAGCACTTTGTCGAGTTTGTGAGGAGACAAGCGTCACCGGGAGCGGTCCCGGCGCCCGTGAGGGAATGGTTAGACCTGGCCGAGAGCGTGCTCATGGATCCGAAAGTTTCGGTTGTGCAAGCCATTAGGAAACTCAATGATCTTATGGAACACGGTGACATGTTTCGATCAGCGTTACAGGTAAATTGTTAATTCCCGTTGCTTGTTGCGTATAAATCAGGCGTCAGTGGAAAGATATTAGTAGGTATTAGGTATTATGAGAACGTTAAAAGGCCATGAAATCGGAAATACTTTGTTGTTCCGAAAGCCGTGTTTTGTAACGCGTTGTGTCAGTGACTCAGGTAGGTGTTTTATACTAAGCAATCACTTTTTGAATAACGCAATTATTAATCGCCTTGCAGAAAGTATGTACGTATGTAGGGTAAGGCGTAGTAACTAGGCAGTTTGTTTACGTGATACGACTACGAGTTGTCATAACATTATAGTTAAATATCAACTAGGTAGGTATAAGTCGACAGTAAAGCGAACAGATAAATTCATAACCTATGCTTACCTCCTGAGTTTTCGATAATTACATTATAACAGAAAATTCTACTTAAGGTTTTTTTAAAACTGCAACTTCGCGGTTTTATAAATGGTTGATAATTATAACATAATAATGTAATTAACGTTCAGAATGTAATCAGGTCATGTTACCTTACGTACAGCCAAAAATAACAAGTTTTATCACATAAGTTAATTTATCTGTGAGCATGTTATAGTAAATTCCGCAACAAATGCACCTAAAGTTATGTTATCGCACATAATTCTGCATCATAATAACAATAGTAAGGCTTTTGCCTTAACTGTGAAAGAGAATAAAGTATTAAAAATGCTGTTCACAAAGTAATATTTATAATAATAAACTTTCGATAAATTAAATGTAAAATATAACTTTTTATTTGATTCAATTTTCGTTTTGCCTGTGAATAAAAAGAAGGGGCCTTTGTGACGACTGATAAGTCGTCGCCTCAGTGCTTATTTGTTCAATCTAACATAGGTATTTGCTGAAAATGACTTTTAGATGCGCGCTTTAATTTCACGTAGATTACTATATAACATTTAAAACATATTTTGCTTTAAAAAAAGCGGTTTTTTTTTTATGTTATCGGTACCACGGCATCGTAACACTTTTTTCGAAAGAAAAAACCTTCTCCTGTAAAATTTGATTCATGGCAGATTGAACAAATAAGCACTAAGGCAACGAAGAGTTAAAACACTACATAAGTAAATAATGACGGTCTTCCTGTAACACATAATCACATAACAAACAATCAATAACATGATCACACCTCGTTCAACGTACACTAAACATTCCACTAACATTGCAACAACAGTTGCCTGTGCCATGAATCACACGGTCGCTAACACCACTCAACACAAGATATTCACAGGTGTACTGATGAAATACATTATCAGCATCATTATTGACTGATAGATCCACTATTTATTTAACACTTGAACGCCGGAAGAGATTGAGGCACAAAGAAATCTTAATACAAATAAGGATAGCCATTGAAATGGACAAGTCATAATTTCAAGAAATCATTTTCATAAGAATAATATAATATATAATTTTTTTTTTGATGATTTAATAAAAGAACACCACAGACTCTAGGTCCGTGCCTTTTGCTGCTCTTTCATGCAAATTTTTTGCTTGTTTTTAAAAAAAAATAAACTGAATCTGAATCAAATCAATCATGCTTGTTATTGTCCAGTGAGTTGTATATTACTTTGTAGGCCCTGTGGCTGATGGCGGTATCCAGGTTGTAGTCATTGATCATTGCTGTGTTTGCTTTGGCCACTTGTATAAATTTTCCAATGGAATCGCTGACGTCCCAATAGTAAATATAGGATATATAAATAATGGTATAATTGATACTCTAATCCCGGAAGTAGAAAAAAGCTCCCGAGAGATTTTACGAAGATGTGACAGACCTACACGTGTTGAGCATCTGACGTTACAAAGATTAAAATATTGTGACTACCATGTTATTAGGAACTCTTCAAAAATAGTTTTCTGAATAACACGAGTGACGATTATCGGACGAAAAACAAAAACAGAGTCATAAAGTTTTCTCGTTTTTCTTGTTTTCAGGAGGAACACCCAGACCTCTGTGAGCTGCAGCTGTCCCCTCACCAGCTGATATACGACATGTACAACACAATAACCCTCACCGAGATCAAGGGCTACGCCATGATGCAGTTCTCATGGATGCTACTCAGGATATATGGAAAAGGTATGTAAGATTATGCACACCTTTAAGGCAAGGACAGGTTTAATCATTCCTAGTGTGGGGCTGTGTGTGAAGCGTTATTCACTTCCTACATTATAATAATATAGGTCTAAAAGTAGGTTACAGCTGTCCCATCATATTATAGTCATAACTGGAAATGATTATTGTATTATTAGAGTACATAATTATAGTATGTGGTTAATTACTAATTATAACTCGCGTAACGAAAAAAAACTACATCAAAATTGACGCGCGCATAATGTTAATTTAAGACATATATGGTTTTCTTATGGACCTCATTGTCAGAAGTGGATCAAATTGAAATGGGACCACACGGGAAGCATCAGCTTTAAAATAAAAAACGAATCATCAAAATCGGTTCACCCAGTCGAAAGTTATGAGTTAACAAATATAAAAAAATACAGTCTAATCGAGAACCTCCTTCGCTTTTCGAAGTTTGTTCAAAACGAATACCTATTATTATTATAATTATAGAAAAATTAAGTAATTATTACAGATGTGAGTGCAGAAAAATTCACGAAATTAAATGATGTTGTACAGATCTGCTATGCTTTTAGTTTCCAAGAAGGACAATTGCTATCTATGTTTACACACGTGATGGTACGAGTAGATGGTGCGTGCTCGGATATTATATTGTCAACACTACACTCGCAAAATAGATATAAGAAGCTAATGACTTCGGTTCGTTGAATAGGAAATACAAATAAATAGGTCACAAATAATATTTGACAATTGTAGACGTTTATAAGTCTAACACGAGGTAGCACGTTAATGAGATGAAATAAATCTTTTGTTGGTCACCCATTTTTGATTTTACTCTAGAATCAATTCTGAGGTCAACGCTGACGAAGTCACGGGCATAGGCTAGTAACGTATAAATTTAGAACGCTATATCACCTTAAACCGTTACGTTTTATGGCTTCAATTCCATTAAATTCTAGACAAGGCAAGACAGGGCAGACTAGTCGGTTTTTTCTCCAGATGATATCATTTTTATTTTCGTTACAGAGCTAATAATATCAACGAAAAAAATTACGAGTAAATATTTTAATAATAAAACTAGTAATAAAAGGTAAAAAGGCAAGTGTCGCAGAATCATTATTTGTTTATTTTTTCAAGCGACTTTGTTACGGAAATATTTAAAAGGTTTCAAATACTTACTTATTAATTAGTAATAAACAAAAATATTCCTGGACCTTGACATCGAGTCAATGCGTCTTCAATATTACAATAATAATATGTCATTTAATCACACACACACAGCTCCATAATTATCGATCGACGCCTCATCGTAATTACTAAAGCAAAGTGTGCCGATAAGCAATAACGCAAAGCAAATACTAACAAAGATAATATTTATGAGTTATTAAACTAACTTTGAATCGTTTACAGAGCGTTTATGTCGATTGTCGATTGTCGTAACAAATCATGCAAAAAGTATTGATTTAAAAATGGCCAGTTACGCAAATACTTTACGATATCAGCCAACGATTGACTGTTGAGTGATGACGGCTTATTTTCAGGTAGGGACAGATGTTTAGAATAGAATACTGGTGGTAAAGTAAAATACAGCTATTTATTGCATTCGTTGTCTAAAGCGTGAGCATTTCCACGCACTGAGGTATCAATTACTTCAATTGAGCTGCATTCATCGAGTGATCGCGGCCAGTAAAACTGCATTGTGAATTTTCCTTATTGAGAACGGAAGGCGTCAATTTACAGGCGTAAACCGTAGCGCGTGTTCTTTAACTGAATAAAGGTATTTTTTATATTATGCGTTTCAGGGAATTTTACACAGGAAGCTACTTTGACAAGACAAAGGTATGGAGACAGATCAGCAAAGACCGCTGCCGCGGCCAAAGCTGCGCTGGCTATGGCGAGGCGGGACGTCTACCGGTGCGACCCTCAAATTCATAAAGAAGGTACCTATATTGTATTTTCTACTTTGTACTGTTTATATTTAACGTTATAATCTGCTTAAGTTTAATCTATTTGTGCTATCCCAACTTGATTCCCTTTTTGTATTTGTGTAGTTAGTGTCCGATCGAAACAGAATTTGCAACCTAACCTAACATTTTGGCGGCTATAGAAGTTGAGTTAGAACTCAGAAGATAAACAAGTAGATAGTTGAATACTGAATTCATACTTCGATTTTTGCATTCCAGGTGAAACATACGAGCAAGTAACAAAATTACTTCAGGGCTACATCGAGAATGAGGTAGACATGAACGACGAGCAGACATGTAGGGAGAACTGCGCGTACTACACAGTGGCCAAGAACCACGGCTGCTTCAAGGAGCAGTTTTGCGCTAACCAGCCTTCATGCGGCGGCAGGATTATTGACTGCCAATACATCGATTCAGATATGTGGGTTTGCCCCGCGGTGAGTTAGATTTAATTTACAATATTAACAATAATTTTTATTCGTGTTACGAAAAAAACCGACTTCAAACTTATTGCGCACATACTTAAATTTAAGACAATAAATAAAATTAAATAAATAAAAGACTTAAGTATGATATGGTTTTCTAATAGATGCCGTAGTCTGGACCAAATTAAAATGGGACCAAAAGACAAGCATCACCTTTCAAACAAAAAAATCAATCAAAAAAAATTTATTGCAAAAGTATAATTTTAATATTTCCCAGAGTGCAAGCAGCAAGCGTCGATACGAATGGATTGAATACGAAAACGGGCGAACCCTCGGCCGAGCAGCCAGCTGCTACCGGGGCACGACCAAGGTGAAAACAATTTATTAGTATTCAGATCGCGTTGCAGGACGTTGGCTCCAAACGCTCCAACGTTTGTCCAACACAGATTCGCGGGTTCAATTGTTCGACACTCACTAAGATTGCATGACCAAATATAATTTCAATGTGCGTCAAACTACATGGAAACTTCTCGTATGTTTTATGAAGTCCAGAGCGATTTGTCTATATACATTCATTCATTAGGAGCCCTAATAGAAGGCAACTTGTTAATTAAAACCGAGGAACATTGGTCGTTCTTATCAATGTAGACATTTAAATAGGGTCAGTGGATTATGAAAAACTTAAATTGTTTATTATTCATTAGCAACCTAGTTAAGTTATAATTGAACTGGAAGTACCTTCATCATTAAAGGATTTGCTAATTTATAATTGAGAATTAGTGAGCCATGTGGCTCTTATCTCCTTTAAGTTTGGCCTTTCCGTAATTCTTTATTAGGAATACTAACATTTGTATGAGTGTCTCCAGGTGGACTCATGGTGGCGCTGGTTGTTTTGGCATTGCTCTTACTGCCTGTGCCTTTGCGACGAGGAGGGCCCCATGTCCGACCGATACTTCAGCCTCTGGGAGACCACTTCCGATGTCAACAACAACAAGTTAGTCGGCTGATATAAGGACGCCCGCGCACCCCTACTACCTAGCACCCCGTCATAGGATTTAAGAACGAACGACTTTATCATTGTGCCTGATACGATCTGGCGAAAAATGTGTTTAATCAAAATGTTTTGCTCCCAAAGGTCGACTCCTGGTGGAGATGGACTATCACTCACTGCTCGTACTGTTTCTGTTTATGCGAAGATGCGGTCAGCGCCAGCGAACGCACGTTCAGCTTGAAAGAAGCACTAGCTGACGTTGCGCGGAACAAGTCAGTACTACAGTCTGACTGGGGGCCATATGTGACCTAATCGAATAACCCAAAACGCTGTAAATAGTTTACTAATGGGATGTGTGCTACTGTATATTCTTTCGTTCAGTGTAGCTTTCGCGGAATTCTGGTGACGTTTCTACGTACTAACTGCTTGGGAGCGCGGGTGCCGCCATTATTATAATATTTGTAAACATTGGCGCGTGTTTGAACAATAACATTTTTCAGGGTCGTGACCGGCGTGCGTTTGGTGAAGCTTGGGCGAGTGTTCCACCTTCAGATTAGCGAGGGGACGTTGGGTGAGCGTGGGTCGATTGTTCCGGCCAGCTGGGTGCCCATTCAGAAGTTCGATCCGTCGGAACCAGGCTTCTCGAACGACGTGGACTACCACACGCTGACATACGAGAGGAGGGCTATTGACTTAGATGAACTAGACTCACCAGCGGGGCATGTCCTGACCGGTGTTAGGTAAATCTTTTGGCATATTTATTTATTTAACAAGCTTTATTGAACCAAAATAAGTGGTACAAAAGGCGGGCTCAATGCTTACTAGCATAACCTACCAGCCAACCTTGGGAAGTGCAGAGAAATATAAAGGCGTCATTTAAAAATATTGAATTAAAAATACGATAAACATACACAAATTAAAATAGGAATACATACAATAGATAAGAAGATAAATATCTAAATTCTAAACTTTACTCGTAAATGCGAAAACATCTTCTGTCCACATGATATTAGGCAGTTAGCTCCGTAAAAGCAATAATATAACACTAACAGTTTTCCATATCACCTACCTGGAGTGTTGCCAAATGTAGAACGTGGCGCGGTCGGCGTCGTAGTTGGTTCAAGTGGTTCTTATTATTTTTTGATTCACTCCCTCTATACTCATAGTCGTACGTGTTACATATGAAAACGGAGTTGAAAACGCTTTAAAGGTCCATTACTTGATTCTTGAGTGTAAGATGAAAGGTGTAAAGTTGACTTGGGACTAGTCGTGCAGTAAGCTCCACTAATCCGCATTAGAGCAGCGTGGTGGAGTATGCTCCAGACTTCTGCTTCAGACGTAATTAAACAGTTTTTTTTTTGTATTCGAATGAAAAATCGTGGATTTAATTCTTTAAATTTAAAAAACAGCAAGATTCTTTTTGTTTTGTAATCGAATTTTCAACCGTTTAAAACAGTTTATTTGGGGTTTTAAACGGTTCATTTCGGTTTTAAATTATTTAAAATGGTTATTTTTCAACTATCACGATGTCTAAAACTAAAAAAGGTGGTGAAATGTCTGGCAAAGTGTTTCGATTTTTAATTAAAAGTAACATGAAGCATGAACATTTTATTTCATAACTAACATTTTGAACCTATACCTTCTAATAATATAAAGCTGAAGAGTTTGTTTGCTTGAACGCGCTAATCACAGAAACTACTGGACCGATTTGAAAAATTCTTTTGGTGTAAAGTTACACAGTTGAAGGCAAGTTACACAGGCACAGTTGTACAGTTATCGAGGAAGGCTATCAAGCGTTCCGTTGCAATTCTTAACGCTGGTGAAACTGGAGGCACAGCTAGTAATTAAATAACATATCAAGTCCATATACTAATATGATAACTAAGACACATGCAAATAGTTGTGTCGCTCGCGATATTAGCAACAAGATATTTTGATGGCAGCGCCGGCAAAGACTGGAATTCCTCGCTTGCGTACATACTCGTTACTCGCACGTATGTGTCGTGTCTTCGTTTCTGAGTGAACATTCCCGTTGCTCAAGCTCAAAGTAGGTAAATACCTTAAGATTATATTAAATCTTAGTTCACCTTCTCACTGAACTAGTAAAAGCACTTAAAATAATTTGCTGGGTCTTGGATTTTCATGGATAAACATTAGAACCGAAACCTTTTAAAAATTAAATTTGTGTCGTAAAACTTATAGTCACCTTATGTAAATTCTTCTCATATCTTCTATGGTGGTAATGATGGTGACTTGAGTCAAATCCTGACTAAATCCTGGATGTGCCACTGCATATGGCCAATGTATATAATGATATGGCTCTAGATAAGAATTTGAATTAAGGGCTGCCATTGGGACGACGGAAAGTTATTAAAAACTCCATAAAAACTTACGAACAAAGACTTCGCTGATTACAATAGACTATAAAATCGATAGAAGCCAGGTGCGTCTTCGTCGCTGCATTATAGATTACCATAGGTCGCCATCTCATTGAATATTACATGCAAAAACACTTATCGACCGTTTATTTTCTACTAGCCTTCAATTTCTGTTGGTGACAGCTATTGAGGTATAATGTCTTAGCTTTACGTACTAGAGCAGCTTTTTTAAACAGAGGGCTTCCTCTTACATTGCATTATTTGTACAGTAGTACAAAGTTGCATTTCAATAAGTAAACGAACAATGAAAGATGTCCACTTTTAGTTCTTTCCGTACTCGCTAGGGGCGCTGCAAGTCGATGTATAGAGAAACTCAAAACCGTTTATCGTAAACGATGTAAACTACAAAAACTTGTACTAGGATTGCAGAAAACGATCGATTTAACAAATAAAGTAACTAATAAAAAAATTTTTTTTTTCAAATAAAAAAAGTTACGGAATATTTTATAGTAAAACCTTTTATGGCCAGGTGTTCTCTTGCTTTTGCATTATATATTGCGCGTGCCACATGGGGCCATCAATATCGCTTGTAAGTCCGGTTGCAACTAGGTCGCCTGTCGCCTTTTGTGCCTATCATTAAATAAGTAACCGAGCTATTGTTAGAAACGATTTTACCATTTATCCATTGCCTCAAAAAATATTACTTCAAAAAATATTTATATAAATATCGAATGCTTTTTCAAATTCTACTTACAGAAATTTTATTTTAGGTAAGTAAATTACATTTTTTGAAAATGTTATTAACTTGCTAAGACAAAGGATTTTTCTTTCCATAGGAATGTTCTTAAAAGAAAAAACTGTGTCTAAGAACATAATATAATGTTATTATTTTTCTTGTAGCTAGCAAAAAACAATAGAAAAAAAATATAAAAAAATATTTTTTTTATATAAAATAAATAAATAGTTCTTCAAATAAATGAAACAAGTAAACAAATTAATAATAATAGATACTTATATTATTTCTTCCTAATTAAGTTAGAAATTTAATTAAAAGATCTAGCTTCGATAAGTATATTTATAAACAGTAAATTATCTAATCCCTAAGGTAACGTAGATCTGGTATATCAGGAACTCACCTGATTAATGTGTCAAAGTGCATTTCACCCCACCTTGTAATCATCTCGGTCAGTGCTTCTCAACCTATGACCATAACACCTGCATACAGTACAGCTGCACCTGGCTTACGACTTGACACATATTTTTAAAAAGGTGACAAAATGTCTAAGTTATGAGACGATCTTCCTGTTGAGGGCTTTGAGGCAAAAGTCAGGTGGCCTGCTATTTTGTTGTTTGCTGAGAGAAATTTATAAAAAAATATTACTTATTTATTAAACTGGACCGATTATTACCGGAATAAAGGCGGACTTATTGCTAAAAACTTAATGCTTCCTGCTCTTCCACCATTGGGCAGTTAAAGGTCAATGAAGATGGTACCAAAAAAATTGAGGAAAGCATATAACCCAAAATATTATATCATTAGATTGTAGGCAGTTCTTTGACCTTAAAACAAAATTAGTTACTTTAGGCAGCTTCCATTAACATCAGTCTCAGTAAGTTGATACTCCAATTATTGTGCTTGATACTCTTACAAGAGCTGCAAGTTTGAGGACCACTGTTGAAACCTAATACAGCGACCGCATTGTGAACGTTATTATACGGTGCTGTAAATCATTAAGCGTCACTATTAGCGATCCATGGAGCTATCGTCTGACAAATGTGATACTGACTCTGCACTGGGGTAATAAAGATCTTATAGGGTGGTTATTATGAGTACCTATAACTAGAAGTTGACTTAACATTACTAAACTAACTGATGGTGTTAAGTGAATATTTATATGAACACAATAAAAATATATCTTCGCAGTAGTAAGATACAAAAATTCTAAGAACACTAAATTACCCTTATCTAAACGCAGACAATTTGTTTAATCGAAGTTTATGTGCAGAATTAACTATTTAGAATTTTGACTCCGCGGAAGCTAAAATTGTACACTCGCGCTCAAAGTCGTCACGGGAATTTGCTGTAACCTAGATATATTATATCGTTGCGACTGTACACGTGGTACACAGCTTGGCACTTTTGCATTATGCGCGTTTTGCATAATACTTAGCAGTACATTCTTGTAGAAAAGTGCACTCTCAATGTTCTCTGGCTTTAAATTTAAGACTCAACATTGTTGCAGTTTTGTTTTCGGGTTTTCTGTGTTTATAAGAAAATGTATACGTTATGTTTATATACGGATTTCAATATAAAATGAATACTTGCTACCTTTTATATCGAATGCAGTTGCTAGATATAAAAATTCTACTTGTTAATAACTATAACTCTCGTTACGAAAAATACCGACTTCAAATTTGATGCGCACATATTTAAATTAAAAACTTACCTATATGGTTTTCTCGTGGATGTCGTTTTCAGAATTGGACCAAATTAAAACTGGACCAAACGGGAAGCATCAGCTATCAAATAAAAAAAGAATGATCCAAATCGGTTCACCCAATCGTAAGTTATGAGGTAACAAACATAAAAATAAAATACAGTTGAATTGAAAACCTCCTCCTTTTTGAATTCGGTTAAAAACAGTAAAGAATACTTCTCTTATCCCCATAATTTGTAACACACCACCAAGGATATCCTTCAAGGGCAGGGTTCCGTACAACGATCCGATAATACAAATAGGTATATCAATTCGTTTTTGATCCCGCACAATACCGAAGAGTGGAACCCTATTTGCGCCTTACATGAGGATAATAAGACTCAAACGTCATTGACAAACAATACAATAAGCCTGCGAAAATGGAAATAAAAGGATAGATACTAGACGATAAAAGTGTGTAATACTACAACAGTAGGGAATGTATTCAATATCGATCCATCGTTCTGTGGTGTCAGGTGGTTCTTCAATAAATTGTTTAAAGCCACCTGGCGTGTTGATGACTACTGGGATTTACATTATACGATAATCGTGACCCTAACTTAACATAAACTTTTTTGCTTTATCTAACTAAATATCTAAGTAACTTTGCGACATGTTGTGTGGAAACGGTACGAGTATCTTCCCGCACTCATTAGTTTAACACGTTTCTTATTCATGTTCATCTGTATTTTGTATTTTGTATTTCGTAAATCTATTAAAGGCCGATGACAATACAATAATTTGATTTGTCGAAAGTGATCTGATGGAGGAACGTGGAGGTAGCTGGTGGAACTCCTCAATGAATAGTAAACCCCTCGAGTTTTGGTTCATAAAATATGATACGTCTTGACGAGTCCAGTATTTTGCAATTATCACAAATATAAATCAACAAATTTTTTTTGGTCCCTAAACAAATTTTTGTAACAAAAAGCAATTTTTTTTTATATGAGTTACAGTTCAAAAAACCGAAAAACACGCTTTAATAGCAAGCCAAAGTAAAAGAATAAATTAATTTTTAAATTGTTATTAACAGAATAATTAATTAATTTTATTAAAAAACAATATTGAAAATTGTAAACAGCCCGACTTTTCGCCGTCAACAATTAATAAATATCTGCCGTCGCTTGTCAAGAAGACTATGGTAAATATTAGAAATGAAGTTAATTCCTTCCTTATTATAATTACGTAACGAACTCCGTTCCGTATTTCTTGTTTATGCCTTAATTCATAAATAAGTGATGTCAGGAAAAGTAATTTAATTTCGTTTTTAACGCGAGAATTACACGACCGCACGAATTTTTCATGAAACAGAACACGAATTGTTCTTACGAGTATGTGTAAATGTTATAAATGTTACGGAGTTTGATAAAAAGTTTTGGTTAGAATTGAGAATGAAAAAACAGTGTGTATCTTAACCTTGTTACATTAATAATAATGATAAAAAAGCGAGTTAATAACTTGTTAACATTATTGAACATCATTATTATGAGCGAATAAATTAATTAACTAGCAGTGCCTGCGACTTCATCCGCGTAGAATTTAACAAAATTTATTATTCAGTTAGCTGTTGTTGTTACTCCTTATTTGTCAGCTATCTACCAATGAAATTCCAGAGATTAGCCGGAACAAACAAACAGATAGACAAAAATTGAAAAAAAGTTTTTTTTTGTACTATTTACCATTTAGGTACACATACCTACCTACATAATAATATGCAATTAGTAAAAAGCGGTTACTAAAAGCATTTTCTATCAAATAGCTCACTGCTTAGTGCACAAAACCAGTCTGAACTAGATAACTATATTTACTTTAACGTGATTAAAAGTGTTCCCCGGCGACAGACGTCAGTACAATTATTTTAATGTAAATAAAACAGATTACATTTGCGAAAATTCACTCGATTTGATTAAACTTAGTCTTTTCGTTTTATTCACATTTCGTTAAAGGAATTAATTTCTATTCACGGGCAAAACAGCCTATTGGAGTCGCTAGTACGTTTCACGGGTTGAAATATTTAAATTGGCCAGGAAATCTTCAACTTGACGTCGCTTAAGAAGTTTTATAGAGCCGAGCTGTTTTTGAAATCATATTTTAAAACGATCGCCCCTCGTAATCCTTTGAAATACAGATTAAAATGCGAAGTGAACAAAATAAAATATTCTTTCGAACGACGCAAAATGTTATGCAAATGTTGGTAGTAGCCGCTTTAAGTGTCTGCTTCGTGTTTTATGACTATTTCTGAGTCGGAGTAAGTATTTCTAAGTTTTAATCTGTTATATTTTCAAAACATTAAAATAATTTAATACAATTGAGATTTTCATAAGTTTCTAAGGCTTTTGGTATTTCAACTACGTACGTATAGGTTATAATTTTTATTATTTTCTTATTTATTAACAAATAATTGTTATAGCGTGTTCCTGTATTATGAAAACCGTCTGGGGCCCGAAATTTCCATTCGATTGTTAGCGAAGTAAAAGTTTAAATTATGATTTTTACCCATACATTATTTGCCATATCATCGGTACCTAATGCTTGACGTCCCGTGTTACCACTATACCGGTCCGCCATTTGGCAGGGTCTTGGGTTCGATTCTCGGCGGGGCAGAAATTTAAATAATGAATTTAGATTTCTGTTTCTGGTCTGGATGTTTGTGTAACTGCATTGTGTCCACGGCACCCACGACACAGGGAATCCCAGTGTGGGGCTGTGAGTGCGAAGCGGTAATTTCTTCAATTAAATCTAAGATTGATGAATATATCTTATACCTACCCCTCTTTAACCAGTATGACGTTAACTAATAATACATGCATGTTACGTGTATGCAATGATCGGACGATTCGACTTTGACGTGATCTCTGACGTCAGTCGTTTCCGCCGGACGTGGTTTGTCATTTCCGGTTGCAGTGCTTTGTGTGTTGTGTTTAATCTCTTGAAGGAGATGTGCTTTACAT
>DWQL01000489.1:0-14985 GCA_018231265.1 Noctuana haematospila | reverse complement strand
TTTATCCTTGAATTTGATCCTATTTGAGGTTAGAAGTGAGTGTCCATGGGTTGCGGTTATCACTTAGCACGCTCATTTGTTTCGCATTGTAGTAAAAAATATCCCGCATAAAACACAAAATGTCCTTTTTACTATAATTTTTCGTCACACTGGGTACACAAAACTATCGGAAACTATGATGGAGGCCAGCTTTTGTTCTGGGTCTGCCTGTGTGCGACGTCGTGTACACTAAAAAGGCGCTTTTCGCTCGAAACAGCTCTTTGACGTTGCTAACTGTTATAACTACTAATACTGGGTGAGCTGCAACCGATTTTATCGCTGAGGACATAACCTTTATATTTCTCATGCTGGGCACGCTCACCCCACATAATACTCAACCACGCTGCTCCAATGCTGATTGGTGAAAAAACGCCTTAGTACGGTTAAATATAGCATTATAGAAACCCAAAACCTTTGCTTGAAATATATTTTCAAGGTAAAATGAGAAGATAATCATACATTCAGATACTCAGAAAACACTTCAAAGAGTTTGACAATTGATTTATTATGTTTTGTGTTGAGTTGACGTACAGGAACTGGCGATTAAACTAATTAAGATGCAATTTTCGTCATTTGTGGACGAAGGTTAACATAAGGCTCTTATTTTTTCTACCAATCTGCGAGTTATCCTAAAAGATCCATTATTTCCTTACTATATTCTTTTATCTCTTTGGTATAAGAACAATTCACGACTTTCCAACTAACAAACATATTTTGCAACATATGCAATGTTACCACGAATCCCAGCAGTGGGACATAAAAAGGGTTGAAGGCAGGCAGGCAATGTTAGCTGTTCGTTAGTTGTTGCTAATACAAGTTCCTAATGTGCTTTATGTCCACGAGTCTTTTGTCGAAACAAAACTCTATGCCCATTGTTTGACAGTTTTGCCAACACTATTAGGAACGCACATTATACTTTATGCCTCATGTTACTGAATCAGGTCTGGTTTAAACTAAGCATGATTTATGAAGCAAAAGTAATATGAAAAGCTTAGATTCGCATTGTTTTGCAATTGATTACAGCAACGGAATTTGAAGTAATTATAAAAATAAGAGTTTTTAGTTTGTTAGTTTGAGACAAATTGATAAAAATGTGCTAGCTTTACTTCATTTATGTAGGTACTCAATCATAATATATTTTAGAAGACAAGGATACATTCTTGGTTGAAAATGTCTTTTATGCACTAGAACATTAGGTACACCCTAACCTAACCTAACGGTAACCTAGCGTAAGTATTGTTCTTGCACTGTTTCATATATCACATTTAGATTTAAAAAACGATTTTATCTTGAGACACCCACCAAAAAAGAATTGTTCATAAGAGTGTCGCTAGTCTGTATAAAATATTATTCATAGCGAATACGTTTTCCGGATAGCGGACAACATACTTTATATTTTGAGCGGTATGGCTAATGAAGTGAGAGGAATGATGGATGAGTCGAGGCTTCTTTATTATTATACCTCACCTTTGGAGGCTTTCTTAGTGACTGACTCGCTCTGCCGTGAAAGATTAGCTATATTTGATGAAAAAAATATTGAGCAGAAATAATTTATGTTCAAAGACATAATAAATAAGTATATTGATTACACAGAATTTCTTATTGTTTGCAATTTTTGTGAGAAACAAATTAAACAGCCCATTTAAAATATGTCATTAACCGCAGTTCGGCAACACTTTGTTATCGAAATACTTGTTTATAAGAATTTGACAATCTGTATGATTGAAGAAGTTACTACGCCAGTCCGCCGTTCAAAGACAGCAGGGTCTTTGATTTGATAATTATGATAGTAATATGATGTATTTCGATTTCTACCTGTTTCTGATGAATTTAGTTTCTGTGTGTTTATGGTTACCAAGACATAGGAGATACCGCTGACACATAACCGATATCTAAATTTCCTTCAACATTGCTGATCGTTAACGGTCAAACAAGTCCTTTATGGAAGCTTTCTTACTGTTTGCTTGCCCGTAAGATCCCGGAAATAGGTAGGGGACGCGTTTCGCACCATTTTGTATTTTTTACGATACGTGCATGTAGATTAATAGAAGCCTTTCTACGAGTCCGTGTCACAATACCTCTTCATTTCAGTGATAAGGAAGGATGTCTGCTTTATATTTTTTCGATTTGATTCGGAAATACCGTGGAAGAATTTTTGTTCTCAATAACTTTAAGTCTTATTTTGCGTTGGGTTTCTTAATAATCATAACATAACTCACAATTGACATTATAATATATTAATTTTTTATACTTTTAATTTGTACAAAGAATCAATAACAAAGCGGACTTATTCTTAGGCTAAACATAATTATTATGTGATAAATCGCGAATAGAATTAGTTATATTTACTCATAACTGCCTATTTTCAATAAATTGTAGATCCACAACCAGAACACTTTAGTTTAACCACAGAACAATTAAAACAGTTTTAACTTATGTTTTTAAGGGCTATGTTAATATCGAATTAATGTGTATGTAAGAAACTCTTACGTAATAATTATTTATTTATTATTTATTTATTCCTTAAAAGTACACACCTAAATAATTATTTTATAAGCGTATAATAATATGCAGGTTTAATGAGTAATATTTGTTGAATTCGGTCGTTATTGATTTCGAGAACGAACGTTTTGATTAGTCTAATCCTGATTTTATGAATATATTCATAGCTTTCATATTTCCAATTGGGTACTGAATTTAAAAACGGCACGGTCTGCCAAAAACGCAGGAGCCTTATTTATGAAAGTAACAATTATTATGTAACTAGGCCGACTTGTGATTGATTGGACCATCACGGCATCGCTCGCCTCAGAATATCGAAAAGCAAACCTGTGCCAAATGTTTTTTTCCTCGTTTTTTGTTTTCGCTATGAAAAAACTAGCATCGCTTCTATATTTCATACGTAAAACGAAGTCATTTATTAAAATTTTATCTAACTCTCTTAGTCAAATCTTTTGGATCTTTTTTGCCACTCTTCGTTCTTTCTTCTATGATTGTCTTTCTTTTTTATCTCCTGACGTTAAAAACAGACTCATTTGAAATTTACAACCAATTGATCATGTAGGTCAAAACGTGCAAAAGTGCGAATTCTATTAGAAATGTGTTTTCAACGTTTCGCACTTTCCACGACAACGTACCGACAACCGATGCAAAAAACTAAGGCACGTAATAGCGACACTGAAATTCGCTGAAATTTGAAAACACCTCGATGTAGAGTTTTACATTTTCAGCGTCAATGAAATAAACAATATTTAGTAAATTACGAGATCTTATAATTATAAAAAATTACAGAAAAATCCGATGCTTAAACTTATGAGGACTAAAATGGTCATGTCACTCTAAAAGGAAGTCCGACATCCTCCCTCAAGCTTCAACAATAAAAAAAAATGTAAGCAAGATTGCTTGTGATGATTGCGAATCAATGTTTATCAACAAAACCATTGGTCAGTACAATTTGAACCTAAATAGGATATAACCGACACCCTGCATTGTGTACCGCAACAAGGGTTATGAAATCTGACGAAAGTTATTCTAGGGAACCGTGTTTAATTAACGTTTCCTCAAATGTCACTATTCATGAGCTACAATGGCGCAATGAGGCTTTGTTCGGCCGAGTTGTTTAGACTCAGAATATCACCTACCCAGTTGACTCAATTTCGCGATGTTAATTGGAATCACGCCGATACCCGCGCCTCGTCTTTTGTTATCGTGAGTTATGCCTCTATTGCCAATTTGAGTCGAACAACAAACCTTGAAATATTAACTGGATTTGAATAAGTTTTACAAGTGGAACGTTGTGAATAAATACAAATGCTAACAAAATATGTTTCTTGTTTATTTAGACACTTGTCATATTAAAATATGAACAATTATACACAATTTAAATGTTAATAACCTTTAAACTCTTTGAACTAAGAAGCTTTTACAAATAAACGAATTAAGCGTAGCTTTAGGGACTCAACATAGACGCTCTATTTGATATTTATTTATTTATTAAAAATTTTATTATACCTACTTTATAAATATTGGTATAAAAGGCGGACTTAATGCTATAAGCAGTCTCTACTAGTCAACCTTTAGTCGAAACAGAGAAAACGTCGAAGGTGGTATATTAATATACTTAAGTATTAATAAAATATTGTACGGAATGAAAACATACCTAGAGATTATGTTAGTTTACCCTATGTTTACCCTTTAGTTAAATGATGTTGAAATTTATTTTTTTGAAATCCATGATGGAACTTCTAATCAGCGTAATTTTTCCACGCGTATCGTCTATATAGATAGTTAAGGCTCACCGCACTGGACAGAAGTCAAGAGCAGCAGCAAACTGTATATGTATGTATGTAAAACTTATATAAAGTTATTTAAAGAGTGGTGTGGTGCAAGAGAATTTACACGCCAATTTTATTACTACAGCAAAGTTACCACACAAGGTTTTTAACGCCAGGACATCGTAGGCTTAAAAATTCCACACTACGTCAAGGGTTGGTGTTGGAGTATACGCTAACAATGTGTCAATATTGTGAAAACTCGCAAAAAATAAACACACTGAGCTTCCCGGTACATACTACGAGGTTTTCAGCTTTCACGCGATATGCCAATGTTTATTTATTGCACTTGGTTTTAATGCGTTTTTCTTTTTAAATTTATGTGATAAAATTTAACTTGGAACTAGCTAGCGCTATGGAAGTGCCGTTTTCTTTCCGGCTACATTTCTTGTATACTTGTATATTTTATTATCTCTCTCTCTCTCTCTTAACTTAAATAATGCTTTTTATACACCATGTAGGTAGTGTAAGTATAAATGATATATAGCAATTTAGTATATATTACTTAGGTTACCTACGTATAATAACTTCATTAATAAAAGATAAGACTAGCAAATAATGTATGGATCACATTTCTTCTACAGTAAACAAATTTTAATTAAAATACTTAATTCGTCGTACATTTGTGATTATAATAATATATATCCCAAACTTTTCTTATCTATAACAAAATCAAGCAAATGGAAATTGTAACCGCTAGTCTTCGGAAGGCCCTTAACATCTCTCGTAAGCATCGTAAATGCCAAGAAAACGACTTTTTCCTTATTTGACTGCCTTTACTTAAGTCACCCTTTTAGGATATCTCATTTACTGCAATGCGGCGGGGTAAGCGTTCTGCATTGTCATCAGCGGTAATAAATAAATTGGAAGATTTTCTCCCAACTCAGACGACTAGATGAGTTGCAAGTCACTTAAATGAAATGTTAACATCTCGTAATAAGTTGATTGAATCAATAAAATTAGATGACACGACCATTTATTCGATTTTATCAGTCGTTTTTGCTGTTTTCAATAAAATTTAAACGTAATATTCTTCACAGAGCGTAACGAACTCATACATTATCATGTTTAAAATGTTTTTCGTACTATCTTTACAAGCGGCTCTACGTAAGTTATTCTTTTACAAAAACATCTTCTCAAGATAATGTTATCAGAAAGAAATAAATCATTTTATGGTTAGCTCCCGATCTTGATAATGGAGTTAGTGGCGGGGGTAGATGTCAAGCTTTATTATTTCTTTTTATACTCCGGTGCCACTGCTGGTGGCGAATCGTGCTGTGAAACAAAAAGGTTTTATGGTTTATGAGACTCTCGTCTGTTTAATTTTGTTGTGTTGTGCAAGTCTTTTTGTTTTCTTATTTATTCGGTGTAAACAATGGGTTCATCGTATATTTAAAAATATATTTAACTGCTATAATAAAGCAAGAAATGTCTGTGATATTGTTCTGATTAAAACCTGACAAATAATAAATTTTGGAATAGGTAGTTAAGAGTACTATAGTTTATAGCCGGATAGAATAACGTTTACTAGGAGTGGCCTATGCCCAACAGTGAGAGTCCAAAGGCAGAGAGGTTGGATTTTTTGCAATTAATTTAAACAGCAATATTATACTTAAATAATTAATTTTTTAAACATTTATTTACAGCCAATTTGCTGAAACTACTTAATATCTTGTATAAATTTTTTGAACCATTTAATACATACAAATTATTTTCTCGTGGTGGTTTCTAAAGAGTCCCTTTTAAGTAATGTCTTAAATAAAGGAAATTCCAAGGAAAACAGTCACAGCTTATCAGGCTGATTGCGAGGTATTGCCCACCGACAAATAGCCTCATTCACTTAGACACAGGCGCAGAGAAAATCTAAATGTAACATTGTATTTCTTTAGGAAATGGATTGCCAAAAACACTAAGAGTCCCTTTCAAGACGGGACATTTATTACAAGATATAATGATAAACTGATTATTAAGATCAAGACATAGATTAAATAATATTTAAGACGGCTCTTTATCTTATTAGCTTTGTAAAAAGTGTTGTTAAGATGACATCGATATTCTTCAGTTTCTTCACGCCTTATGTTAAATAAACAAAGATAAATTGTAAAGCTAAATTCACATCATTTAACGTCAAATACATTCGTGAAGCGCTTGGTATTCATAGTCGTCTCGTGCCAACTGACTTGTCTGACGCGCATTCGATTTGTATACAGTAGTGCAGATATTAGATGTATAACGTAATAAAAAGTAGAGAAACTTTAAGAGAAAGAGAAAAATATTTTGATATCTCCAAAATGTACAACTTTCTTCACTTGGTGTTGTTATATTAGTATGTTGAGACTAAAAATTCGACGATTATTGATGTCGTGTCTGACGAGGAGTACTGGTATACGATATGAATATTTCTAATATAAAAAGTAAGCTAAGGCCGCTCTGTTTTTAGTATCTACTCCGTGTTCTTCTCTATCTGCACTAACCTTATTCCTAATAAAGGTCTCTAAATAAGTTGTAAAACGCTTTAAAATGAACTTTTGAATGATTGAATAAAATTATGTAACAAATAGCACGCGTACATTTTGTACTATGAGAGAGTAATTTTCCTGGCAATGCTACAAAAGTGAGCAAGATGCCTAAGTGAAAACTGCTTGGAACTTTTCCTCTTTAAATTTCCTCAGATGTATTATGTGATCGAAGCTAAGGCTGCATTCGCATCATTTAACGTCAAGAGCACGCGAGGCGGCGGCGCGTGTTGGTATGCATAGACGGAGACGTTACATAACTTGCTTATGTTAAATAATATCAGACGGTTTTGCTAAGGAATTTGCGATAAATAAATAAATAATTTCAATTGCGAATATCAGTAACGGACAGTAAACATTGCTAGTTTTAAATCATTTCTTTTTATATGCTCTGACATCTATTTAATATGTTTATTGATTTTATTTATTCAACTAAAATTATTTTAAAAAAATCTACAAAACTCAACTAAGTTTTTCTTCGATACCTCGGGCAAGTTTTGAAAATTTTTTTTCCTTAACCTGACTTGCGTCGTCAGAAATCCTACTTAACATAATAAATGCGAAAGTTAGTAAGTATGGATGGATGGATGGATGGATGTTCGTTACTTGTTCGCGTAAAAACTACTGAATGAATTTTAATGAAACTTTACAAAAATATAGCGTATACATCAGAATAACATATAGATACAATTTATATTTATATAAAGATATTGTGTGAATTGCTCGAAATACTAATCCTACGCAGACGAAGTCGCGGACACCACCTAGTTTGCTAATAAAATGCTTATTGCATTTGTTTCTGATTTTCAATCAACAATAAGTCTACGTTCGTAACACTCCATTATATATCCAGCTACGATATAAAGATTGTAGAGGATGATAAACAAATACATGATAACAACATTTAGCTAATCGTATTTGGCCACACATTATCAAACTGTTCCTTTAAATCTAAACTTCTGACCAAGTTTAGGGCTATGGGAGCGGCGGCGTCGCGTGATCGTGAATCCGAAGTATCCGGACCAACGATCCGTGAGTGTTCTTTGTTCGTGTTAAATGTTATTGGCAATCTAATTGGGACGCGCCGCCGGCACGTTAGATGGAGGTTCTCAGAAGTTGGACTTGTAGGTGGTCTGGAAATTGGCAACAATTGATGCGAACAACACACCAGCGAATTTCCTTAATTTAGAAAATTATGGATGCCTTTTTATTAAAACCAACTTTCTAATTTTTGAAACTCACATCATAAAGCAAGAATATTATGGATATTTTTTCTGAACTGAACTAATTTTGGAAGTTGATTTGATGAATTCACTTAATAACTCTTCATTATTTTAATACTACATCAATGCGAATTACACGAATATACATTATTTGATTACTGATCATGGCCGTCTTCAATTATTCTAATATTTGTCTTTGTTTTGCAGGTAAATTTAACCGGCCGGTCTTCATATTTCGCGAGTAAGTTTAATTCACACAGACACAGGAAATATACATACGTCGCTTCTATGCTACTTGTTTTGGAAACTTAAGAATTGCTATTTTTAGCTATCACGCGGGGCTTCAAAAGTGCAATGAACACAATTATTGTGACATAATGTGCAAGAACATTTTATCTTTCATTTCCCAATCTGATTTCAAGCGAACGTAATTAGGCATGTATTTTGATCATGATACGTTGCTTCAAAGTTATCTTTGTTTTAAATCGGTGCACCTACTGGTTTCCATTTCACACGTAGTGTGAAATTAAGCTATTAACTAGTCATAGTAAATTAACACGCTTGTTTTAGAAGAATTTGTACAATATTACTAAAAAAGCAGTATTGTTTTCTTGTTATGTCTTCATATAACAAACACTAATTAAGTTCTTTATCCGTCAAATACGATGCTTAGAATTTGGTAAAACTGAGCTATTGCTACGGCTGTTCTTAGCGTGTATCTCATATGCGTGTAGCGTTAAAGAATATTAAGCAATACATGCTTACTTGAACTCCACCCATATCGTTTTGACTTACAATATCTCTACCGCACATGTGTACAGTTTCCACGAACTCGGCTAAACTGGCTAAGCTCTAATCTTCTAAATCATACGGTGCTTCTTTCTTGGTGACATTTTTTCTTCTTATGTCTAAGGCAGGACCAATTATGATCAGCTGGTTTAACTGCCGATGTCTAGCAATAGGTTCCTTACTGCTACTAAATTATACTATTAAACAATATCGTGCAGCGAGATCTTCAAATACCAAACATGATTTCGCAACACCTGTAGGCGTTTGATCACAGTTGCACAAGGGCGCATTGTTCAAAGTTTAGTGCGGTTTGAGCGCAGTGCATAAAGATCTACGATAGAAGTTATTGCAACGTTTCTGTGTTCGACGCTTCGATTAACAATATTTAGCAGAAATACATAGCTACACCGTTAGTTGGCTTATCAGAGCATAGGGGGTTTCTTAAATAACGGTACAAAGATAAGCGAACTGTTTAAGAGTTCGATTGATGTATATTTTGTATCGTCCTGAGTTTTAGTAGATCATGTCTGATACACACACCATATTATTGATGGACAGAAGGAAGCTGGAATTCGATAAATTGTTTTTGGGAATTACAATTTTATTTGTACTGGCAATAAATACTCCAGAAAATGTTTTATTTGTTGATATAAAAATGAAGATGGCAACGATACGACGACGAATGACGTCAACGGTGCGAAAGAAGGAAATTGCCTCGTAGGTTACTTAACTGCGGTGGTTTGAAATATTATGTTTTTAACAAATGAGATTTTGCGTCAGATTGTGGATTGCTTTGATGTTATTTTTATTATATCGAAGTTATTTACTGCCCCGATGCGTTAAATTAATGAGAGAAATAAATAATTGCTTGGAAGAACAAGGAGTAAAAAATTTGCCATTAAAAATGCGTGGTCAAATAAGAATGTAAAAATTGCGCAATTGTCTAGTATTACGTAATTATGTAACAAATGTACCAAAAAAAAATTTGACCATAGACAATAGATTAAATAAGTGAAATAGCTCATATAATAATTAACAGTAATCATTTTAGATTACTTAGTTGGTAAATGTTATTTATTTCTACAATGAATATGGTTTATTCTATATGCTGTGAAAGCATTCGAGCAAAATCTGCAAAAAAATTATATCATTTCCAATATAAGACATCATTACTTCACAACTATAATTAACATAAACTTAGTCAAAATGAATAGATATAAGTTTCTGAATTCGCATCGTCAGCGCGCGACATAGATTTGTTTGATGAAAAAAAGAGCTTTAATAATGATTTCATAACGTCTGCGTCTTTGATGCTCTGAAAATCCAATTTGGCGACAGGGGACAAAGCAGCAAAGGTCAAAGCCGGGATACTCACGACTCAATCATAATGGCGAAAATTCCAGAATTTCACAGCTTTGATTATTTTGTGTTTGAATAAAGACAACGGAAAGTTTGATCTTTACGCCAATTAAAAAATTTCATTGGCCTGGCCTGTCCATTGAATGGAAATTGATTTAACAATGGCCTGTTTGACAATTATTTTCCTTTTGTTCTCACTATTATATTGTTAACGATCAAATAAGCAGTATAAAATTTTGATTGACCTAGTTTTAAAATATTATTATATACGAATTTGCACGTTCAATTTAACAGTTTCCACCGATATTCCTGTCTGGATTATATGAATTAACATTGTAATTTTTAAGTCTACTGTATGGAATTATATTCTACTGATGGCTTCCACAAAATTATAAAAATGTATTGAAATCTATTCCGTCTACCGTACGACTTATTTTAATTAAAATCTTGACGCAACAAAACATGAGTGGGTATCCTTCATTTACATTACTTTTAGAGTGGCATTTGCCCCATACTTTATGATAAAACGCCCCAATTAATTCAGTGTCTCGCACAGAGAAACCATTCTGAAAATCTGTACGAATAACGTAATTTTCAATCTTACACTTTACTTAGGGGTCTGAAAATTATAAAAACGTTCTCTTGTATCATTTAATCGAAGAGAAGTCAAATTTAAAGATGAAAATTGACTTGACAGCAAAGACATTCAATTCAATCCTCTGCGTCATGAATAATTCGCAATTCGTCTACCCAGAGGGTGTTCGGCGAATATCACGGCTGCGAAATAAGATCAAGAGAGGTTTCTCAGCAACAGTAAAGTAAAGGATGAGTTCCTTCCTCAATCACACGGAATAAATATTATTTTGTAACGTTTCAAAGTGAATGAACGTCAAGTGAATACGTTTCTTTTTTTGCATGAGGTATTTCTGGCGTTGTATTTGTTTTTATACTATCCAAGTTAAAGTCAATAACTACTTCAAATTTAATGTTTTGCTGTCTCATAAGAACTTCAATTTAAATTTCTTCATTCTTCCTCGTGAATATTTTCTATTTCTATTAAGTATGCTGTGTTGACAATTAATCAAACGGACCATTTTGGCTTAGTCCGTGATCCGGATCGGTTTGAACTTCATTTTAAGCATTTAAATTTGTGTCATTTGCATTCACATTGCTATCGTACATTTGAAAGTTCGACGACTACTATATATAAGTAATATGAGTCAGCAAAGCCGAAGTGGTCACGTACCTACCTTATAATGTATTGAGCTTAATGAAATTCAATTACAGTCCGTATGACCCCAATAAGAGAACAAAGAATCGCTTTCCACTTAAGGCATTGTCCAAATAAGCTTCATTACGCGGATGAATCAAAATATTATGAATGTTCACCTCGCAAAATCGTAGTCGTCGTTATTATTTTGCCATTCATGAGAAAATAAGTGTTTGATGATGTATATTCCATTTATTTGCTCTGATTCTGACAGCAAAGCATCTTCAGCACTGATTCCTTCAAAGGTGGCAGTTAAGCAGCTTATTTTTTTTAATGCAGATTTTTGTCTTTGAAACAATTGGACACAAATCCAGATACAAATTGGCTATTAGTTTTATTTAAGATATCAATAGAAGAAATGTTTCTACATGTACTCTTATATATACTAACTGATAGGTGTCGTATTAACCAACGTCCATTCAAACTCGTCACCTCAACTACAGGCGACCTTAATTTTACTACCTACATTTTTACTCACGGCATCTCAGCAAAAAAAATTGTATAAAGTATTTATATTTTATGTGTGTCATCTTTCCTGGTTCTAAATGATAAAAAGATTTCCCTCTGCCATTGTCGTTATCTTTGAGATAATTCATATATCTATAGGTTATCCTCAGTGTTTACCTTTGTTCAAGTTTCATCATTATTTGGAGGCACAAGTTCGTTTTGCGTTGTACCAATTTTTGGAATGCTATTCTGCCCTAAGGGGATCGTTAGAGAGTTGGTTTTACGAAGAAATGTATTAAGTATAATTGTGACGCCATAATTGAAGCTTTTTTGTCTTTCTCACTGATTAGTGAAGCAAGCTTTCGGAAAGTAGTTGATAAACCTAGTCTGGGTTCAACTGAAAAGATACCACCGCGTCATTGAAGCAATAAGTGCGTCACACTGAAAGAGAAGATGTAGTATTTAAGAGTAGTCGCGTACTTACACGTTTCTACAAGACATCAAGTTCTATTACAGTTTAATATCATTAGTTTGAAGT
This sequence comes from Noctuana haematospila, assembly GCA_018231265.1. Taxonomy (NCBI): domain Eukaryota; kingdom Metazoa; phylum Arthropoda; class Insecta; order Lepidoptera; family Hesperiidae; genus Noctuana; species Noctuana haematospila. Next base: position 2,473 of record DWQL01000489.1, on the reverse strand, counting down.
CGTCTTTTGACATTCTTATCAAAAATACTTTTACTAAGAATGTCAAAAGACGACGTTATCTGCTGTTTTATCACGTTTGTTCTATCCACAGATATTTAATAGCAATATAAACGCCAGTATACCAAAGCAGGGTAAAAATTGCCGTTGTTAACAATATGAAACGTGGTGTCATAATTCTGCGAAGCTTTTCTCAGACAGGGGAACGTGATAAAATAATGGACCAATAATGTCGCGAGCAGACAAAGAGGGCTTCACGTTTTTCATTTAGCGCCCTCGCGTTTTAACGGAAGTCTGTCAAGTGTGCTCATTATTTTCGTATTGTGATTTTTTTTTCATCTCAGTCAAGTGATCAGATATTGGCAGACTTCTGTAACCTCCTTTCTTAGGCTACAATTTAAGTTTTAGTTTTATTTAACTCTTTCTGCTGTCATGAAAATTCTGGACAGCTATTTTAGATATGGCTTGTTTTACTTGACTATATTAGTTTGCGTTCCGTTATTATTATCCATTTATTTATCTATCCATCTATTTATATCCATATATTTATCTATTTATTTATCCATTATTTCTGTACAATATTGACACTGCAACACATGTAAAATCACAAAATCATCAATGCTTTCAGATTAGTCGTCCAATCCACGTATATCAGAAAATAATCGAGTTGACAATAACGATATTCGTATCGGTATTTTAAATATAAAATTGTTCTTACTTAAAAATTGTTTATCTCTCTCTTGAATAAAACCTTTTTCTGAAAATCTGTTAGAAAACAGGTAAATTCGTTGTCCTCATTGTAATAGGAAAGTTTCTATATGTGAGAATTGAAGTTTACTATTACCTTGCCAAGTTCCTAGAAACAGGTAACATTTACTGGAAAATACTGTTGACTTCGTTACTAATAGTCTTTTTAATTTCCCCATTTAATGTAGAACAATGGTCTTAATGTTTCCTCTGAGACACCACAAAAGCAATTACAGCTTGTGATTCGTTCACACTCACCGCTTTAACCTTTGTTATTGTCTATTTCACTACTAATAGTTTTATGGCTTGTTGTTTTATTTTCTAATGATTTGCCCATTTTCAAATGAGACATTCGGCTCACCCAAAACGATATTTCGATTTGTTTTCAGTTTTGAATATGTTGGTCCTTTAAGAATGTTTTTGCATATTAGTTCACACTTTTATATATATACATACTAATATAGAGGTATATCAAGTAAATTAAATTTTAGTGTTCATTTACGAGTATATGCCATCACGCGCCTTCACTAGCCTTAAATACATATGACTATATACGAACTTTGCTGATTTGCTATTAAAACTAGTATTACGTTTCAGGATTCTGTTTCAAATTCTTTACTTTAGGTTCAACTCTCCCAAGAAACACATCCAGTAAAATATTTGGCAATACAGCTCAAGATAACTCGTGCAAATCGAATAGAATTAAAAACCACGACCTTGTGCAAATTGATGGCCAGCTCAGACCTTAACGACTTTTTAATCGCCTTATAAAATGAATGAAGCAATTACTTCTCTATTTGCCAGTAGGTGCACTTTTATGTGATAGCTATTTATATATCCATTCTTTTTCTCCGCCATTCAAGCCACTTTCAAGGCATCCTGCGGCGATAAATCCCCTTTTAGTGCACCCTGGTGAGATTTATACAATGCTCTTAGCTACTACTCTTAAGTTATTTTAAGTAACTGGTGATCTTTGTTGACTAAACTGTATGCTATAGCACATTTTTTTTTTATTATCTAACATTGTCTGTATAATATTTATATATCATGTTTGCCTCACTATTTTTTTATTAATAAGATTACCAAATGTGATGAGTATCGACTACTTTTTAAATTTTGTATTACCCATCTTCATTTTATTTGTGAGTTTTGGACGTATTAAAAATCCAGGCGAAAGATACTGCTTTCTAAGTTACGTTTCTTCCAAGTTTTTTAATCTCAAGTATCTCATTAACATCCGCTAGAAAGTAAATTAAACCTTTCTTTCTAGTTTCCCTTTATACTCCTTGATACAGAACATAATTTAGCGGGCTCTCTAAGAAAGCGTCGAGTGACGAGGCTCTAATGACGTCAGCGGAGTGATGGAAACATTAAAACTTGAAAAGGTCTAACTTTTCCATTCAAAATGATTTCCAAGTTTCTAATTAAAGGCTCTTTTTCATTTACCTTTTTTCCTAAGTAATGGTTTATTTATGATCTGATAAAGGTTAAATAAGCTTAGATAGATTAATCGAGGTCTTTGTTTGTTTTTTCCTTTTTGTATTGCTATAATTAATAAGATATTTTCCTTAGAATTAGTTTGCTAATTAATCTCACTTATTTCTACAGCAATAACTTACTGAACACTCACTTATGATCTACCTGAAGAAATATATACTTATAAATAACTTTACTGCCAGTCTTCCAGGCTTAATACAAGTATAAAGTACTATTTTGCCAACTTGCCAGT
>DWQL01000488.1:0-14999 GCA_018231265.1 Noctuana haematospila | reverse complement strand
AAATGTAGAGTGACTTTTTATTAGAAATTGAATTAAGCTGATGAGACCGCCTTATGAGTATATAGGTACAAACATTTATGTGTTCTCATTGCTGCGTTAATTAAATTTTTTGGTATACAATACTATAAATAGGATTTTGTTGTTGAAAATAAGTCGTATTTCCTTATGACGAATTCTTTATTCGTCATTTAAACAAATACGCTTCACACTCACAGCCCCACACTTGGATTCCCTGTGTCGCGGGTGCCGTGGACACCTACAAAGACAAATACACAAATACCCAGACCGGTAACAGAAATCTAAATTCATCATTTAAATTTCTGCCCCGCCGGAAATTGTACCCGGGACACTGCGAATGGTGGGCTGGCGTAGTAACCACTACACCACACAGGTCGCCAAAGACGGCGAGACATTCTTATTAGACACAAGACGAGTCATTTTTATGACTTATGAATTGTCTCATTTTCTTCATTTCTAAATGGAACTGAATCTAGGAATCGTGTCTGCGTGTAAATCTTTAACGCGACAGTAATGCAAAATTTACCATTTCATCGAACGGTGCCAAAAGGCTTCCTTTCCTCCAAAACGAAGCCTGTATGTCAGAAGCTTTTTCATCGTCAGCAAAACTATTTCTTGGTATCACTTCACCGTATTGATCACCATTGACGAAGAGTTTTATACCATCTGACAAAATTCGAAAAGTAAGAAGGTAGAACAGGAGAAGAAGAAAGTAGAAGAAGAAGAAGGTAGACAGGATTTTTTAAGCAAGAAGCAGCTAAGCATTGAGGTCACTGCAACTCATGTCACTTGCACAAACTTAAATCACAAAATAAAAAGAAATTATTTTAGTAATATTTGGGTCCTTACATACATATGAAATTATTTTGTTTAAGCTTATTTTATTATAGCTAGTAGCTAGAGCACTGAAAATATGAGTACTAGGACTGACGGTAGATTAATACCTGGTTTCCACTCTAAAGCGTAAATATGATAATGTTGACTCCAGTGATTAGCTCCGTATGGACGTGCTTGTCTTAGATAAGCAGTTCTGAAAACAATAAATAATTTTAATCAACTAAACTAAACAATCCGCATTGGAGGAGCGTGGTGGAGTATGCTCCAGGCCTCCCCCAGTGGAGAGAACCGTGCCCAGCAGTGGGACATAAAAAAGGTTGAAGGCAAACAAAACAATTATGTTTCTGAATTTTACAATTAATAGTGAATATTAACAGTATAATAATGTAATAAAGCTCCACACTCACAAACCCACACTAGGATTCCCTGTGTCGTGGGTTTCCATAGGTTGTAGTAACCACTAAACGTTAGGTGGCCAGCAGCTCATTTGCTACTCATTTATGGATAGATATTTTTTTATTTGAATCACCTCAGAGGTCCCGTACCACTTAATACGGGTCCACCGTACAGACTTATAGAACTGTCTTCGTTTTCTCTCACGCAGCCAAAGCGAAGGATTCCCGAAGCGTAGTTTGTGATGCCGTACTTGTGGTCTCGCGGCTCCAGCTGGATCTCTGCGAATGGTGTGTTCATGAATGAACGTTCAGGCTATCTATCTGGTGTTAAGCAGTTGAAGTTTTAAAATTTGTCTCTCCAGGCTCGAAGATATAGGTGCTACACAATTGTAGAAAATTGCTGAAATCCGGAAGAAAAATATGACGCAAAAATTGATCGTCATAATAATACCATATTTATACTTAAACTCCTAAAATCATAGTTTTCGGGACCCATAGTTGTTTTTCTCAAATATCTTCCATGTATCTACAGGCAGCGAGCAGTAAATTTTTTTAATATTTTGTATAGATATATTTATAGAAAGATATATTTGAAGGTTATTGATTTTAAATCGAAACAAAAAGTTACCAGGAACAATCCAGCTGCCTTTCGGCACTTTAGCGTTGACTTCTATTCTTCCGTATTTGAAGTTGAATGATTGTTTTGTGGTAAACTTAGCGGTGACCACCGGTGGCAGGATCTGAGCACCGAAGGATTCCCGGTAGCATTCACTTGTACCGAGCATTCCAGTACATCTGTAGCAAAAACGATTCTACATTGATATTTAGGTATTTTGCAAAAAAAAGGGTGTTTGATGCTTTTCTTGACAAAATACTTACGTTTTTGTTAGATCCAATTTCGTGAAAAAAATTTCTTTTCCATAAATGGAATCCAAAGTGACTGGCTTTATTTTAAGAGTCCCATTACTCGTTTGGACATGATTGCCCATCAGGTATACATTGAAAGGATAATCCTGGAAAAGGTTATAATATGTTTCATTTCCGCAAAATACAAAACTGATGCCTTCTAATACTTCTTTGTGCAGACGTTGTCATCAGCTGTCTCTTTACACCCCCACGCTTTGCCTGTCAGTACTGATTTTTAGATCCCCTTCTTTCTTAGATGTTAGGCGGGAGTGAAGGTGCTTTCCGATGCGGTAGGTATATGCCCGCGTATATTTGAGTATGTTTGTGTGAGTATATTTGTGTGTGTGTGTTGTTGACAATAATACCTTAAGTTCTGTGTACAAATTAAAAGAAAGTTGAGATCAAAATAAAATAATGTGTAGCTACCGGTTCTCCTGGAAACTTGATCTCTGGAGTCCAGACATTGCTGTGCTCGATATCAGAATCGAAATTTTCTTCGAAGATCAGCTGTCCTTTGCACACGGAGTTTGAAGTTGATACCATGGTCTTTGATATTTCACATTGGCTCGATGCGACGTTTGTTGAAGTTTCAGTTCTTGGTGTTTTGATCGTTGTGGAGCTGATAGCTAAATTGTCATCTAAGTTGACTAGATTGCCAGATTCGTCCACGTACTCTGTGTTTAGGAAAGATGAGTGTGTAACGAACGTAAATTAAGGCTACTGGAATTGTTCCGTAAGGTTAAATTTAAACTTTTATAATCCATCCAACCATCAGCCTTTAGACGTCCACTGTTGGACACAGGCCTCCAGCATAAACCCGCCCGCCGTAAGAATACGATTCTGACAAGATGTCGATGTGAATTTGAACTAGATTCGTTTGGAACTAGAATATTACCTGTGACAGTCCATACGATGTTACGGCGCGAATATATCTGCCTATCCTTAACGACGGCCAGCATTACATAAACCTTATCCCCAATTTTCAAGGGTGAAGTGGTATTTCTATAGGTCCAGACGCCGTTTTCTTGTGTTTGGACTGTACCAAACCAGTAAAGGGGTCCAGTAGTATTGAAACTTTCATTAAGCTTTCCATGGAAAATGAAGAGATTATAGCCATCATCTGGAATAAGTTTTTAATGAAAACTTCACTGACATCCACAAGTAGCGCCTCTAGCGAATAAAGTATGACGAGAACTAGAGGGAAATAGAGAGAAGTGGATATTATGTATTACTCGCTTTTAGTAGTGTAGTAATAGTAGAAGTAGTGGTGAATAAAATTTAACTTGTTTAGGCCATAGTCCACCACACAACTCAAACCCTTGTTGATGGACTTCACATTGCTTTTATAACGTTATGAAGAACTCTTAGGCATGTGGGTTATCACGATGTTTTGTTTGTCGTAGTGTAAGGAACATTAAATTTTACAGGCAGACCTACATAAAAAGTAGAGGTGAGTGTTTAGATCCCCAGAACAGATCGGCAGGTCAAAATGTAACAAGTAGGCTATCACTACTCTTAGGTTCTAATTAAATGTTTGTATCTGTCCACCCCCACTTGCACTGGCAACCCGCACTTGACACGCCTAAGCCCCATTTGATATTTCAGAGGTATCCCGCTGCACAATGATGGTTTGATGATAAATAAAGGCACCTAGATACCTGGCAGAGACACACGGAATCCTTTTGGATAGAAAGCTTCAAGCTTTGCTGGAGGCACTTCATAGCACACGACAAAATTAACTAAAATGTGTACAACAACCAGTACTATGCGATACATTATACAACAATGACTAACTTTTACGTAACTTAAAGGAGATAAAATAATTAACTGATTGGATTAACTGACCGACCTTTTCATGGAGCGGCAGTCAACTGACAATCGTTAGTGACTCGAACCAATTAAAACTCAAAATAAATTCTGCTGTGTAACTTCCACGAACAGGAAAAATTATCTCTTATCAAAATGTGTCACAATAATCTATCAGAAGTTACGAAAATAGACTTATGTCAGAATAAAGATAATTATATGTATATATAATATAGTATTTCATTATGTTCTCACACAATTGTTCCGTACGTATTGAATATTGAACATAACATAACATATGTATAATTTATAGATTAATAAGTATGATCTATTTTTTCTATTAGTGGGTACTATTTTTATATTTACTCGTATATGTATGTATAGTAGTCAATACTACTCAAGACTCAAGTGAAGAAATGTTAGAATTAAAACATACATAGGTTTAGACATATTTTCTTCTCCACTAAGTTAGATGAGAAACGTTTACACTTTTTTACCAAATAATTATATAATTTGTAATGGATTTTATAAGGCTAGAGTAAGTATGACTCATTATTGACTGTGTTTATTGACATTTAATGTGCAGCCGACTTACCTTCGTCGTTGTTGAGTTCATTATTTTTATGACGAATTCATTAATATAATAATTAATATAATATTGAATTAATAATTTTAATATGATGAATTAATGTATTATTATTAATTGAATAATGTATCTAATATAGTAATTACCACTAGCGCATGAGGACACAACCTGTTATGCTAGTAGGTATGTATAATGGATGAATAAAAAAAAAATAAAAAAAAAATCTTTACTTTTCTATCTCTACTTTTATATCTGCAATTTTATGATAATTCCTTTCTAATTGTAATAATACTTTATATGTTTTTATCGATATATTCAATAATGATCGTGTCACTAGTTAGTTTAGTTCTGATTACCTACCTTCAACATTGCCTTTAATCGCCAGCGCCAATATAACGTGTTTAATATAATTAATATTGGATATATAATTAATAATTTATATTTATCCGGAGGCTATAATATCTAATCGCCTAAAATTTAATTTCCGTTCAAGTATTTAGGCCTTAATTAAAAACTAAATACTTCAACAGAGTAAGCTAAAAATAAAGTTTTTGCATCACCTCAAAAATTCAAAAATTTTCATCTACATCAATTCAAAAATTTTGAAAATAAAATTTATTGTTTGAATAATATTTTTATTAATATGAATAACAACCCAGTCAAGATGTTATAACGCATAGACTCTTACAGAGTCAATGTGGAGACCGTTGTCATCTGCCCAGGAGGATAACCACTGAGGGCGGGCGTTCCAGAAGTTGAGCATGGATTTAGTGCCTCTGTTGGACCAAGGTTTCGTTGCTTCATCAGGAAACTCATTCACTCCTCCTATGGTAAGACCGAGGGAGATGTAGAACTGAAAGGAAAAGATATGATTATAAGAATACGAAAACGAAGAATTTTCCGTACAGGAAAAGCCTTTTAAGTATGGTTGTAACGGTCGATACTAAAATTGCTAAGGAAATAACACCAAAATACTTGCTTCATTGAGGTTTATAAGGTACCTATTGATAATTTACCGCCTATTGATATCGTTGAACAACATCTGTTACAAATGTATTTACCATTTCATCAAACGGTGCCAACACATTTCCCCTCATCCAAAGCGATGCAGCTGGCACCTCGGTCACGTTGACTTTGTCTGCGAAGGATGTTTCTGGTGTCACTTCTCCATACTGCTTCCCATCGACAAAGAGTCTGATCACATCTTGAACATATGCAAGGAAAAAAATGGTCTGCTTAAAAGAAAATAATTGTTTTGGAAAGGTGTTGGGGCTCTTTAAATATGAGGCAACGAAATCTTAGGTATACAATATGATCTCAGGTAGGATTGTAGTTCTATGTAACGTTGAATGGATGTACATGGATTGCACAGACCACTGAGCATCAAAGAAGGCCACCCTTCCTGTCCGATTGCTGTCTATCCTATAAATAAGACTGTCAATATTTCACTTGATGAGAAATATTGATAGTCCATGGTGGTTGGCTATCAAATCAGTTTATTTTAATAATGGACAATGCCTTTAACCCTTTTTATAGCCTACTGCTGGGCACGTGTCTCTCCCCATAACCGGGGAAGGCCTGGAGCATACTCCACCACGCTGCTCCAATGCGGATTGGTGGAGAATAATGGACAATAATAATAATAATAAATTAAAAAATATTACCTGGTCTCCATTCTAAAGAATAAGTATGGTATTCCTGACTCCATCTGCTGGATCCGATCGTCTCTCTCAAATGGGCACTCCTGCAATTAAGATTTTTGATGCAAGCTATTGACACTGATAAAAAAGAAGGTACCTAATGAATCTATTTGACTAGTGAGATATTTGAGAAATACAATTACAGTTTCAGTTACATTGTGAGAGAGCTTTCAATTTGAACTGCTTAATTCATTAGAAGAATAATACATTTTTTTTACAGTGGTAGAAAAATTAAACATTAATTTACGTACCTTAATGGTTCTGTGCCACTCAAAATGGGTCCTCCATTTAACTTTTTGGAATACATAAGGTTCCCCCTGACGCAGGCAATGCGTAATATTCCCGAAGCATAGTTCAGGGTCCCATATGCATGTTCACGTGGTTCTAGCTGAATTTCTAGGAACAAATTCGTGTGTCTGGATTTCAATTAATTTTTTAAGCCTCAAATGATAGGAGTGATGTAAGTACAGATAGCATGTTAGTATTCTACTGAAAGGGTCTGGTCTTGAGTTTAGGTTATAGCATTTCAAAAATTAAAATTATGAAATCGTATAGCTGTTCTTAGTCTAGTTTTAGTATGGTACCCACGATACCCAGGGTTGGCATGGAACCCACGACATAGAAAATCCTAGTGTGGGGCGTAATTTCTTTTTACCAGGTACAATCCAACTGCCTTCAGGCATTTTGGCTGTGACTTCGATTCTTCCGTACTTGAAGCTGAACGATTTTTTGGTGGTAATCTTAGCGGTGACAATGGGTGGCACGATCTGAGAGCCGATTGCTTCCCGATAGCACTCGTTTCTTTCTAGACTACCAGTACATCTGTGGAAAGGGATATATCGATAGTTAACAAAAATAATAGATGGGCTTACAAACATAAATTGCGACTTTATAACTTCTTTTAAAAATATTTATTAAAACTACGATCACTTTACAGAGAGAGAAAGTACTTTTATCTTAAACTTTAATAACATTTTTGGATCAAATATTTCAGACACTTTTCTTTGAATGTATGCAATCTTATACAAACATTAAACGTAGTGTTATTGCATTATGTATTTAAATAATTTAGAATTCTCTTCCAATATTATTATAAATAATGGGTGTTGTACCAAAGACCTCTCGAAGGTGAATCAAATGAGGCAAAGGAGTGCTATTCCTGGGTTTAATTTTATAAATATAATTAGAACAATACTTTTCTATGAGATCCAGTTTCATTAGTATCGATCCTTCTCCGTAAATGGATTCCAACATCACAGGTTTAATTGTCAGCAACCCCCCGCCTGCACTTATAATATGGCTTCTGTTCAAATACACGTTGAAAGGATACTCCTAAAAATAATTCAGATATTAACAAATTATATTTTTAATCGACTTCAAAAAAAGGAGGTTGTTAATTTGACTGTATTTTTTTATGTTTGTTATAACTTCCTGGTTGTGGCGAGAGACCCGTGTCCAGCAGTGGGATATAAAAAGAATTGTAGCATAAACGAAATAACTAACCGGCTCACCGGGAAGTTTGCTTTCCGGTGTCCAAATCTTGCCCTCGTCAATACTAGAGTCGAAGGTGTCCTCGAAAATCAACTGGCCCTTGCAGATAAAGCCCGGCATTGACGCTGTCGTTTCGGATATATCACAAGGTAACATCTTTAGGGCAGCTGCGTCATCAAATTCTAGTATTAAGAAAAAGTGAAATAAAAAAAAAATTACATATTCATGATCCCACACTATGATTCACAAAGACAATTACACAAACACCCAGACCGGGAACAGAAATCCAAATTCTTAATTTAAATTTCTGATCCGCCGGAAATGGAACCCAGGACCCTTCGAATGGTGGACTGCCGCGGCGTGGTAACCACTACTACGAATACGATATGATGTGACTGATAACTAGTTATTAAACAATCTCTAAAATTGTCGTTGGACCCATACCCACTTTGTGAAAGGATGATAACCACACACGTTCACACACACACACACACACACACACACACACACACACACACGCACACTTACATTGTGTTATACATAATAAAAACCGACACGACATAATTATAGTCTTTATGTTTTTATAAATCTATTGTATGTATTTGTACTAATAAATAATATAGTGTTGAGGGCGGAGACAGAGGGAATGCAATCCTTCTTTTATTAATGTCATTTTAATAGTTTTTTCCTTTAGTGCCCTTTGGTTCGGTTTGTCATTCGCACTGCGTCTAATACACCAACAAGAAAAGCATCTTTTAGTTATCGCAAATAATATAGGAATTTAGAGACCGGCGACCTGACCCCAACATAAATAAATAAATAAATGTACCTGATCCCGTTTCATAGCAACAGACAAAGCTCGCACTTAACATAACTAATATAAATACTTGAAGATCCATTATTTCACTTGATATATTATTATAGACAAATAGATAACTAGCCAGCTACTAAGATACTTTAGTCACGTTAATAAACCACTGTAGACTGATTCACACTGTTTGTCGTCATTTACTAGTATTGAATGTATCTTTCACAGTGAAACCCATTAATTGTTTTAGCCATTTCAAATGATTAGCGTTATAACGTAGTTAACGGTAAGGCTTTTAATGATGTTTCGATTTGGTCTTGTAAAGTGGTGTTTATTAATTCATTGAATAATTAAGATATATACCAGTTTCTAAGGTAGATAAAATCTATATACAACGAAAATGCAATCTTATAAATTTAATAATATTTGTTCCGATCCGCATTGGAGTAGCGTGGTGGAGTACGCTCCAGTCCTTCCCCGGTTGTGGGGAGAGACCCGTGCCCAGCAGTGGGACATAAAAAATGGGTTAAATGCATTTGATCCAAAAAATCACCACCTCAATCACCATTTTAAACCGATTTCATAAAAGGAGGAGGAGGTTCTCAATTCGACTGTATTTTTTTTATGTTTGTTACCTCACAACTTTCGACTGGGTGAACGGACTTTGATGAATATTTTTTTATTTGAAAACTGGTGCTTCCTGTGGGGTCCCATTTCAATTTGATCTAGTTTTGACAATGGCATCCATGAAAAAAAACATATTATAAGTCTTAAATTTGCAAATTACCATTAAGTGTGTGCGCGGCAATTTGAAGTTGGTTTTCGTAAAGCGACTTATAATTTTATTATTATTGCCTTTATACAATTAAAAATCTGTATTGGTATACAAATAAAAAGTATTCTGTGTGGTTCATTTAATAAAAAATTGAAAGCTTTCGTAGTAATGAAACCAAAGTTAACTTAAAAAATTTATTTGAGCAATAAAATCCTAATAAACCCTACAATGCGTAGACCCGTACGTAGTCGACCTTCATCTCAGGGGTGTACCACGAGGAGATCCAATCTTCCATGTGGTACCAGAAGTTCACCATGCCCTTCCTGCTCGCGTTCTTCCAGGGTTTCTCCGGACTGTCAGGGAAGTCATGGATGCCACCGACACGAAGGCCAATTGACAAATAGAACTGAAAAATATTTTCAACTGTTACAGCTTGCGATAGTCACTTATTTGTTTGAAGTTTCTTTCTTTGGTGAATAACAAAAGTTTATTTCTTTTCACAATATACATATATTAACAAATATCATTTTGATATACCTAGTGCCAAAAATATAGTAAAGTAGACCAAGGAACCAAGTTGTCCCATACAAACTTTTCCCTCCGTTTTTCACCCTCTTTAGAGTAGAATGTCAAAAAACTCTTTGTTATCGGATGCCTACATCTTACAAAGAACTCATCCTCCAAGTTTCAGGTCTCTACGATCAGCGGTTTAGACAAAGCATTTTATTTATATAGATTAATGGCGGAAATATATCTTATTACCATTTCATCCAAAGGCGCCATCAGTGTACCTCGGCTCCATAATGCAGCGTGAGGAACGTTGTGCTGCCTGCCGCTCGCAGCGAAGCCTTCGCCAGGGCTAACAGTTCCGTACTGTTCGTTATCAACGAATAGATCGATACCATCTGCAAATCATAATAAAACTATGTACGTGTATCTAGTAACCCTTTATAGTCCTACTTCTTTGCAAGGGTCTTGTTCTAAAATATGAGAAGGGCTTAGGCCCTTATCCATCTCACTGGCTGCGGCTTTGTGGATGCCTTCATGAACGTTTTGAAGGACTCACAACTAGCAGAATATATCACGATGTTTTCCTACACTGAAAAGCTGTGATGTTTAATTTATAACAAGCATAGTACATTGAACTATTAAAGATTACGTGGGGATATCTAACATCTAACCCGGAATCAACTTAATGATAGGCCAAAATTCAACCACTGCTGTTATATGTTCACACGAATCTTCGGTAGGTTAGGTTGTGGTATATCTCCGGTTGCATTAAGATGACCATAATGGTCACTAATTTACTACGAATTACTATCTAGTAATTTAATCAATTTGTTTTAGTTCGACATACGGTACGTTGTCGTTGAAAACCTACCTGGTTTCCAAATCATAGTGTAGTTGTGGTAGTCCTTATTCCAGTTTTCAATACCAATTGTTTCCTTTAATAGGAATGATCGGTACGGCTCCTTGTCAGTAAGAACGGGACCACCGTATAATTTCTTGGCGTAGAGGGCGTTTCCTTTGGCAAAAGCTATCCTCATTATTCCAGATTCATAACGCTGGTTGCCATAAACATTATCTCTAGGTTCCAGGTTTAATTCTGAAAGTTAAAAAAACTGATCGTCATTCCACTTTGTTAAGTTTAATTTTTTTGTTAAAATTAAGTGAAAACACATGTCACACGTCACACAATAAGATTTTGTTAAGTCGTTTAATAACACATAAGTTCTACAATTTGTTAAAATATTCCATACATTGTTAACGAATTTTGATAAACTAAAAAGAATGAAATTCTTTTTTACCTGGTAAAATCCAGCTTCCTGAAGGTAATTTTGCTCTGATTTCAATTCTGCCAAATTTGAAATTGAAGTTCTTTCTTGTGTTGATCTTTCCAGTGATCACTGGGGGAATGATGTCGGCCCCTGAGGCGACACGGCTGCATTCCCGAGTACCCACTTGCCCAGTACACCTGAAATGTTGTAGGTATAATACTAATTACATCTTGACGATAATATTTATGCTAATAAAAAAATTACACCACACTAGACGACCCCACTAGGATTCCCTATGTGTGGGTGCCATGGAAACACACAAAGAATTACACAAACACCCAGACCGGGAACAGAAATCCAAATTCATCATTTAGACTTCTGCTGCGGGAATCGAACCCAGGACTAAATAGAATAGATAGGTATATCTAATACAATACATTTCATAGATTCTAATATTCTTCTATAATAATAAGGTGATCTCTCGGATAAAAATCAAGGGTGGGTTAATAGATTTAGATTAGTTAAATATGAGCATTATTGTAAAGAGCTAACTAACCTGTCAGTCAGGTCCAAAGCCTCATTGGTAAATCCTTCACGGTAGACCTGTTCAGTTAGCAGAGGAGTAATCACTAGGGACCCTCCTTCCAGTTTCAAAGTCCTGTCCGGAAGGTACATGTTGAATGGATGGTCCTGGAAAGATAAAATTATTGCTCCATCAATGTGCTGTTAAAGTACTTAGTACTTACAACAAGAAAGTAGTAGTTACAAGAAAGTTGTAAGTACCTACTACAGTAAGCTGTAATCTTTGCTATGAAGTTGTGAATATTTCTTGGTCTATTAACTGGTCCGTTGTCGAAATGACCTACAGACTAGTGAAAAGTGAAGCGAGATAGAGAAACAATGTGTTTCGTTGTTGTCATGGAAGTATATAACATCTCAACAATATAACCGGCCTGCCTGTACGCGGCTTAAGCATTAGAACTTAACTTATCAATGTGTATCAGTGTCTGAAATATCCATCCCTCTATCAGTCTTTGGACGTCGACTGTAGACGTAATCGCCCCTAGTCTGTACACCAAGTCGTAAGCCCTGTAAGTTCAGCGGGCTCCCGCTATTTTTTCAGGTGAAGTCGTCACTTTCTCGAACCCATGTGCAAGCGTCTGTCATACGACTTTTCTTCTCCATAGGTTGCCAGTCTTTTGAACAATGGTAATTGCCAACTTTATCCTGATCATTTCGCGAGCTATGTCGGTAACTTTCGTTAAACTACGGATTCTTACAGATACGATTGCGTAGAGCAATAGCAAGCATAGCTTTCTCCACGGTTAGTTGAGCGATTTTGTCCTCACACATGAGACTCAAAGTAAAAGACCATGTCCGGTATTATAATTGTTTATTTATTTTAAAACTGTACTCTAAGAACATAAAATCGAAATATCAATATGTCGGGATAAATATATAATATGTCGTAACAGCCGCCTTTTAAGTGCGAAAGTGATGTATTAAAAAAGGATAATAATATTATTAATACAAATTAGCACGCACTTATAAATAATATTCGCTTTAATACTGCTTAATATCTTCTAAATTCTTAAGACGAGTATTAATTGTTTCTACGAAATAGCTAAATGCTTCTAAGTTTTTATGACACTTATTTAGAGAACTTGTTGTTTTTTCTAATGTTTCTTTAAGTTCTTTAATGTTCTCTGTAAGATGGCGTATTTCTACAGCAAGTTTATCAATTTCTTTTTTAGGTTCAGCATTTGGTTTGTTTTTGTAACATTCTTCTTGGCGATGGTTTTGGTGTGCATTGTTATCTGTTGATGTCGAACTTTTTTTAAAGTCCTTCTTCATTTTTGCGCAGAAAAATCGGCATATGGACTCCTGAAGATTAACAAATTGCGTTAATTTTTTATTCCAAAATAGGTATATCATTAAATTTACCAAAAATCGTTATTAAATATTTCACAACTATTCAATAAACAAGTACTTATCCCACACTTTTGCCAATTCTTTATTTTTGTGCGTGTCACATGCCTTGAAAAGACGACTTTAGTTTTTTAAGAATCTGTGCTGTTTTATACATAATTAAGTTATTTCAAAGTTAAACTTTGTTTTTAATATTGCCGGAACCATGCAACTGTATTAATTTAAGACCGGAGATAAAAATTTGGATAAACTTTCAGCTGGTACGTGAAAAGGTACCCCGACTATAAATTTGACGTAAAATAACCGTAAAATAACCCAGTATCATTATACTGGGTGGACGTTATGCTTAAGTTTTCAACTGATGTAAAAGGTAATCTAATAGATCTAAGCAAGCTCACCGGTTCTCCACAAAATCTGAATTCCTTTTCCCAGAAGCTGAGATCATTAATGCTTTTCTCGTCGAACTCTTCATCGAAGATCAGAGAGCCTTTGCAAACGCTAGACAGATCTTGGACCTGGGTTTGTGAGATTGCGCAAGTGACAACTGGCTTCGGCGTAACAGTTCCCGTGCCTCCACTTATTCCAGCGTTAGGGTCCTTGATCGTATTAATGTTGACCGGATTACCTTGTTCATCGACGAATTCTGCAAGTGGAGTTAAATTATTAGTTAGTGGAGTTGAATGATTTTCAAAGAGGACTTTAATGTACCTAATTCAAAATACTTAGATGTGATTCCTACTCGCCATTTTCAATGCGCACCCCTGATTGTCAGTCAGGCTTATCAGTATTTAGGCCTACAATAAAATTCGAATTTTAACCAATAAACTTTTTGAAATCTCACCTGTAACCGTCCATTCTCCATTATCTTGTCGGTAGCCAAGACCGTCTCTGATTACGTATGTCCAGAAGTAGATCTTGTCTCCGATCTTCAGCTGAGCATTCCTGTCTCTGAAGGTCCACCTGCCATCCTTAACCTTGGTGATGTCTCTGGACCAATGGCCACCTTCCAAACCGTCCATCTCCTCATTGAGCTTCCCATGGAAAGCGAAGAGTGAGAAGCCCTCATCTGGAGTAATGGGAAAAATAAGCGAATTTAACAATGCACCGGAGAGAGACACTGATCCCTTCATTTGTTTTCAGACGCCAAACCACGTGCTATGCTTTCTATGAATGTTATTTTAGTTGTTTAAAGTACGTACGGATGTAGGTTATAGAATTGCAGGTAATAATGGGAGACTAGTAGTATCGGTGACAGCCCAGTGGTTAAGAATTAGGCTTCATGTTCGAGAAGACTAGGTTGAAATACTAGCGGAACGCACCAAAGATTTTTTAAATTACGTGCATTTTATTTCACACAATGAAATGTCACTAGCTGAACATCGTGACAAGAATTGCATGCCTGAGAGTTATCCATAAAATTGTCAAAAGGCTTGTCAAGTTTAAAAACCCTCACTTTGAAAGAAGCCAATCATGCTTTCCCAAACTCAATAGCCACTTAATAATAGATTTGACAGTTGATTAGTTAATTAGTGATTCTGAAACTGGAGGTAAGATGGTCGCCTCACATTATAAGTGTCACTAGGTGTCAATTTACACATTTAGCAAGGCTTTTTTATCAAATTCCATTCGGACATCGTGTTAGGGAGAGAACTAGGTCGTTGACCTTCATGTCGAACGATTCAGAAGGATATCCGTAAACTTGTTTTAAATAACAATATACCTACTATAAGCAAGCGGTATATGACCCAAGTCTTGGAACGAGTTTAGATTTTGAAAACTGTTTTTTTATGTACGAACAAGTTTTTGTTAGGTATCTTAGAATAGTATTATTTATTGATATTGTTAATGTTATTCTGCGATGTATTTTATAATAATATATTACTAGCGACCCGCCTCGGCTTCGCACGGGTGCAATGATACTTAATACACTACAGAAAAACTGTGAACGTTTATACATATAAACCTTCCTT
>DWQL01000486.1:0-15001 GCA_018231265.1 Noctuana haematospila | reverse complement strand
TCCAGGCCTTCCCCAGTCGTGGGGAGAGACCCGTGTCCAGTGGGACTTAAAAAGGGTTGAAGGCAAGGCATACTTGACTTACATAACTAAGCAGATTATTAAATACATAACTAAGCAGATCTAACTTAGCAGACTTAAATACATAACTAAGCAGATCATTAAATATAATGTCTGACTAACAACATTGAAGTTTAATAGCCTCTGTCACCTCTCATATTGATGTTTTTTTTTTATTTGGGGGGTGCTCAGTGGAAAACCACCCCGGGTGCAATCTTATGTATAGTACGCCGCTACTGCTAATATGTGCAACAAATTACTGTTTATACGAAAACCGAAGCCTTTACAATTGTAATGAAAAACCTCCGACCTAAAAGATTTCTTTGCATAATTTATAAACGTCCGTCAGTTTACCTCAAACAAAGAAATGGTCATATTGACCATTAATAAATTCATGAATATATTACATTACATGAGGATCAAATCGGGCTAAATTTAAATTTTTGTGTATCAATCATGTATGTATGGACTAATCTGTTTCCGTTTAAATACAGTAGTGCAATAAGTATCCAACATCGTGGTAGGTATTTTCCGAATAATACAGTATCCTAAAATTGTATTAGGTACTTAAAAGTAATAGCCTTCCTCTTTATGTATTTCTTTATTACTGTAGTTTATTTATCTTGTATCTATAATCACTGCACCAATATAATGTTTTTGTCCGTGGCACCCCCGACATCATTTGTAATAGGTAGGTACGCTTGTCATAACATTGTTCTATTTTCTTACGAAATTACAAGTCTTGTCTCATCAGGAAATTAGTTTGAACTTTATTAATCAATTTTTTATTCCTACAATACATAATCTTTTGTTCGTACCTATTCTTTTTTTTATTTATTTTCCTGCATCGGTCTGTACCCAAGACCATTTTGATAACTGTATCCAAAATAAACGTTTTACACTTTATGTACATCGGATTAGGTTTGTCGGAATACCATAAATCCATATATATACCTATGTATCCAATTATTTAAATGTCTGCCCAGTTCAGAGCCAATTCAGGAAACTGAATGCCAAATCGGTATTGGTACCCATCACAACACACCGGTCGGTTGACCGGTGTGGTATGATGAGGTGAGATGATGAGGATGAGATGGATGAGATGGAGATGAGGACTATTTGGCACAGAAAAAAATGTCATACCTTCTTAAACATGCCAGACAATTATAGATAAAAGGTCTTCGCCGTCAAATGTTTTTTGAGAAAATTATGGAGAATGTTTAGACTCTGTAAAAGCTCTAAAGAGCGAGTGATGATTATTATATTATGCGACTGTAATCGATTCGATTAACTAACTTTACTGGCACTTAAAACTGTATAATATAGTCTTAAATAATATGAATATTATTTAAGATGTGTCTGAAACACATCATAAGATTTAGATAAATTAGGAGACAAATATACATAAGGACCAACTCACATATAAGGGATTACAGATTTTCAAATGGCCTCGAACAGGTCACGCCGGATCGCCACTTGAAACAGGACTGAGCTCAACGCCTGAGCAGAGAGATTTCAGTGCGACTCGGAAACAACCACGTTTAAGTACGTACAGCTTTCCAGAGCGTTCTATCTTTTGACAACACGTTTGGAAGATTTTCCCGGGCAAGTCCTGGGAGCTTTAAAAATGTATTTTCAATTTATAGGTACCTACCTAACCCCAACAGATTTGTACAGCCCCTTACCAGTGTCCTTACGGTAAGATAAGCAGTTTGATTCTCGCATCCTGCAGATAATGTCGCATTCGACAATAATCAATAACTGTCCTTATAGTCCAATTTTCACTAGATTCACTCGCGCAACTTAAAACAGCCATTTCTTTAAATGCCAGATAAATAATTTAACAGCTACTTTAATCTACTAATACATCAGCAAAAACCAGAAAATTAATCTACCAGATACATCCAGATATGTACAGAATGCAGTGAAACAAAGAGTTACAGTTTATCTCACAGAAGTTCATAAAATACTAGTCCATAAGGTTCATAAGGGACTTTATCAAGAAATGGTGAAACTTGCCCTAAATCTAAATATTATGGTTATTGGGCTTATTGCTATAAAATTTTTAAAGTCTGTCATAGAAATTTGTGGTTTAAAATTTTCAATAGACTTATACCTACTTTAAAGAACAATTTGAGAAATTTAGTTGACAATAGTTAATAGACAAAGCCGCTAAACCGACTTCAAGTTTAAAAGTAATGAATAGGTAATTGAAACTAACGACTTCAATATATTATATTGGAGTCAAACGTGCTATTTCGATTTTATCCCATTTCTGTTGGCTCAAGTAAGTGGTTACCCGAAAAACTTCGATACCGCACAATAGGCAACCTGTCAAGTCCAGGGCCAGGCCAGGGAAACAAGAACTTTAAACACAAACAAACACGACTGCCTCGTGCGCAAATCTCAGTGGGATGCCGTAGTTACTCACAATAACTGGTGACCTAAAATGGTTAAGCAACAGGTACCTATAACTTTGAATTTGTTTTCATTACGTAACTTGATAAATAACGTTATGTAGGGCCAAATATTGAAAACTTTTATGTAGCTAACATAACATGGCGATGAAGCCAAGAGACAAGTTAGTAAATAAGTTTACCCTTATGATATGAGTGGATTTTGTGGTCCAAATCTGTTTGGTAATCGGTCAGAAGGACCTAGTTAATAGGTCATTGCACTCGACTTTTGCTGTTATCCATCGGAAGCCTCCACAGAGTGTAGAAACGTTCGGAACAGTCATCGACGAGAAAGTCGAAAAGAAAGAATTTTTTTAGGGAGATGTTCTATAGGACCTCTCCTATTTGAGGTATCCATCAATTGCAGTGACCATTTACCATCGAGCGACCTGCATTCAAAAATCGTGTGTTATATCCATACTAATACTATAAAGCTGAAGAGTTTGTTTGTTTGTTTGAACACGCTAATCTCTGGAACTACAAGTTGGATTTGAAAAATTATTTTTGTGTATGATAGCTACATTCATGAGGAAGGTTATAGGCATCAAGCATTACGTTACAGTTCTTAACGCGGGTGAAATCGCGGGGAACAGCTAGTTACTTTATAATAATTTACGATTACGATGAAAAACGTACATTGTTGCTTGCATTTTGATACGTCTTGCACGTAAAACGAGACAAAATATCTAGTATCCAGTTATTGTGGAGGTTCTGTGTCTGGTTTCACTAACAGCTTTTTGCAGATAAGTTCAAAGCGGGTCCATTGGTAGTTTTGGGGTTAGCATTCTTTCTTTGATCAAGTACAAAGTGAAGTGTTAGAAGGTTGAGGAGTGTATGGACTATGGATGTATGTGTGATTGTGACAATAACAGCAGAACAAGCCAACTAGAGATGGGCGAGATACCAACCTCCTCTCCTCAAGGTTTTTGAATAAGAAGTTTGGAATAATATGGAAAGTTTATTGGCAGCAGCTCAAAAACCGGTACTGAAGATTCTAATCCTGATTCTTTAGATACTTGCAGGTGGAACTCATGTCTTATTTGTTATTTACTGATCTTTATAATAAAAAAGCACTATTCATATTGATAAAATAACACATTAAACAATTTGTAAACTATCTGTAACCAAGTAGCTACTTCAGGATAGTAGTCATTTCAAATATATTAACTACAACACAATATGTATATTAATAATTATAATACACATAAATAAATAAATGTTTTTTTTCTCAGGATAAAAATGTAGCATGGTCAATATACTGGACAGACATACAAAGTGAACGTTGAACATCTCTGGAAATTCATTAAGATCAGGCAACTTTAAAGCGAAAATAATTTCCTTATTCCTTTTTTAATCCTATCCCATAGAATGGGGAACCATAAAAACATCTATTATTTTTTTAAGAAGGCCATTACATAAATTTTCAAGTTTCAGTTTATCCATGAACTATTTAATTGTGAATTGATTATATTGGGAAGTTTGGGAACTTATATTTAGTAAAGAATTAATTTAGGATCGGACAATTAATTATTCGAATAATTATAAAGATAAGAATTAATTTGAATGCCCAACTCTGATTTAAATTTAAGAATTTATTAATGTTATAAAACAAAATATTCTACTTTTTTCTGTTTTTAACTTAACCATAATTTTCTATCAAAATAGTAGGCTATAATAACAATAAATACAGAATTAGGTATTTTATAGAAGTTTGCATGAACTTACCTCAAACTTTCCTTGAAATAGCAAGATATAGTTTACTACATCTTATGTTTAAGCTTACTTAGGGTTAGGGATTAGAAGTGACACTACAACTAATATTTTGAACATTTCTTACAACATAACCGTAAACAGATTTAAGTTAAATAGGTAAATTTAAAATAAACTTTATTCCCAAAAAATTGCATTTTAATATGTATGTACATATTATTATTATTACTATTTTGATTGATCAGCTGATCGCCTTGATCGGACGACAGTGACAGCACATTTTTAAATTTTTTTTCGTTTGTGGCAACAAGCCGCAGCTTATTATGCCAATACCAGTACAAGTTTTAGTTTCAAATTCAATTTATATTAGACTAAGTATATACTAGTCTATGGGTCATACTGAGTGAGACCGTACTTGACAGTTAACCACAGATGTGATATGACACGACACACTTTGACTTAACTAACTTGCGTAAATAGCGTGATGCCATTTAAGAAAAAAAAACAGACAGACAGATGATAGATGTCAACATTGTCAACTTTTCAATTTCCAAGAGACTGTAATTAAAAATAATTTATTTTAAAGATTTAAAATTACAATTGTTCCGATAGTTATTTAGTCAATAACTTTCGAAAGTGAATTATACAAAATGAATAGCATCAGGTTACTGACAAAAATACCAATCAGACATTGGAGATCGTTTTCACGATGGTAATTTTTTTTAGGTTATGTCACTACATCAGTTCGTTAATACTTTTCTTTATTATATACAACACCAAAATATTGTATTAAAAAGAATTAATATTTTTTTTATATCTGTTTCTTTACTGCATGCAATATTTTATCACTACAGTACAGTTATGTAGTTGTTGGAAATACTGTTTCTATAGAAGCGTAATAATATATTCTTAGGTTTGATAAGACGGAAATAACTTAAATGTTTCAGCACAATATTACACCAAGAAGTCGTAGAAGCTGCCAGTCCACTCACCATCCCTCCACCAGAAGGTATTGACAAATCTGTTTCACCAAAAATCGAGAAGTTAGTAACAGACATCTCTAACCTCAGTCTTCTGGAAGTATCAGAACTGAGCCAGGTCTTGAAGAGAAGACTTAACTTACCAGATGCCCCTGCAATGCCCATCGGAGGCTTTGCAATGGCTTCCCCAGCAATGCAGGAGGAGGAAGAAGCCACACCAAAAGCAGTCAAGACAATATTTACTGTGAGCATGGTTCAACAATTTACAATTTTAAAATGCAATTTCTATTCATCCCAGAAATTAGATACTTTAAACTCAACAGACCTCTCCTAATTTGGGCCTTTTATCTGATTCTGTATCTTAATCCAGCTTGTTTCCCATTGTCTTGTCATCAAGACATCAGTCAATTGTGTTTGTGGACAAACTATTGTCCTATTGCAGTGGCTGCAATCTACTCTTTCCTTATTAGTTATTCATTTGAACAATGTCAGGTCAGGCCCGCCCACTGCCAGTTTGTGTATGGATTTCTTATTATAGAATTTACATTACATTAGTGAATTACACATTAGGAAATACAGAGCAAAGCCCTTTGCACTTGTTAATATCTTAATAATGAGGTGCAAATTTTAATTACAGCTAGCAACACATCCAGTTTACTAGCTAGTGTTGACAAAATATTTGAGTACATTGTTTTTGCAGGTAAAAATGACCAAATATGATGAAAAACAAAAGGTGGCTCTAATCAAAGAAGTAAAAAATCTGCTAGAAGGTTTCAATTTGGTACAAGCCAAGAAATTTGTGGAGAGTGTGCCAACTGTTGTAAAAGCTGACATTTCCAAGGACGAAGCTGAGAAACTGAAAGAAGCATTATCCAAAGTTGGAGCAGTTATAGAAATTGATTAGATTAGGTTTTTTAAAGTTTAGTTTGTATGGTAATTAGTGAATAAAACATTAAAAAGTTTCCTCTGTTTTTATTTTTTTAGGTCTTAAATTTAAAAAAACATTATATATATAATATAAAACTTTTTTACTTAGAATGCTAACAGACCACATATGCAGAAACATGAATAGCTTCAGTTAAAATGTGATCTAAAATCTCATAACAAATACATTAGGTAATGTATATGGAAACATGAATTACCTGTAGTAAAAATAATTAAAAATCTCATAACTAATACCTTAGGTTAATTGTAAACTTAGTAACAATCCATGGAGTTAACATCACTTCTGACTTCATAGAGTCCAAGAACATCATCTAGTAGGGATGTAAAACTCTTAATTCCTTCTTTCCAATCTTTTTTCTGTTCAATAATGGCATTAAAGTCTTTACTTTTTAAATAATTGACAAATAGGTAAGGCGATACAAACTTTAATATTCTTGTTCTTGCTTGATTTTGAGTAACCATCTCTTGTTCCTTATTTTGTAAATTGAGGTGCCTTTCATATATTTGTGAGAGAAGATTAATATCATTTGAATTTAGTATATCGTCAATAACATTATCAGATGCTTGGTTCGAATTTGACGTAGATTTTTCTACGCTTTCAGAAAGCAGAGGTAGTTTTATCAAATAGAAAAGTTTATCAACTGTTTCTGGTTCTCCTTCAACTAGTCTTAAGGTTTCTGGTACCTTGTACATAGTTAGGATATTTAGTAACTCAGTAGATATGTTTAGGGCACTCTCCATTATTTCTGTTTCTGTTTCATCATGAAGAACCTTCACTAGAACTGTAAGGCATCCAATGGCTGATAATTCATCCAAAACTTTGTGAAGTCTTCTTTGAATCTCTTTTTCATTAAGTGTCACGATTTTTCTTGTTTCTCTTGAGAATGTCACTGGTGGAAAAGTACCATCAAGCATTCCCTGGTCATTTAGCAGAGATTGAATAATTATTCGCCAGAATTTTAAAGCGCTTAGTTGCACTTCCCAATGAAAATCATTTAATGCAGCCACAACCATATGCTCGTAAAGGGTTTGCTTGAAAGTCTGAGATAACTTTATATTCTGGTACATGTCACAAAGAATGTTGCATGCTTCTTTTCGGACTATTCCCTCTTGATTATTTGCCAATGTGCTTAGAAGTAGGACCTGAAAAATAAATTACAATAATATAAACTGTGTATGTGTATTATTATGTTTAACAGAAAATAATATAAATTTCTTTGGTACGTGTCGTGGTTAATCAAAATGAAATAGGAAATAGCGATTTCTCAAAACACAAAATATAATAGGGTAAAATGGGGGTTTTTTTACATCAGAATAAGAATTTGAGTCAATTTTATAATTGCAATCTTTTTGCAACTTACTTTAAAAAAACCATCTCAATTTCTTTAGGAAAGAAGTATTTCAATAATTTGAAACAGAAAATATTTCATTACTGAAACACTATGAATGGTTCCCATCTTATCGGGAATAAGCTATAGTGATGATATAAGTTAGTAATTATACCTTACCTGTATATTAGGGAACTGTTCAGTTAATTGTTCCCAAATGCTGGAAATCCTAGTAGCTGCCCCAATACATTTCAGTGCAGACACTCTCACATAGAACTCGTGGTCGTTGAACGCTATCGACGCAGCCACGTTGATCAGTTTATTTTCTGCTATTTGCTTTTGGAAGGGCGGGAATTCTGTTAATGAAGACACAATCCTTATTATCAATAATATTTTTTTTAAATTCACTACTAAATGTGCAAGCAAAGTACCGGCAATAAAATTCTGTTAGTTTCATCTTTAAGAATAGATAATACGAAGATAATACTAACTTATATAGGATATTTCTGTGCAGACCAGCAAAAGTTCCAAGGCCGAATCCCGCACCTCCCAGTTAATATCATGCATCTTCCTGTGAATGAGCTGGCCTAGCTCATGCATGCTGGACCCGGGAGTAGATTCCAGTAGAAGCGACAGGTTTGGAGGCAGGAACTTCTTGACTGTTAACGTTATTAAGTTCAACGCTGTCATTACAAACTGAAATGTTTTCAACATAATTTTAACAATAAGTAATATTTTTGTTTCTTTTTTTTTGTTGTCTTTGTTTTTTTGTTCTTTTTTTGTCAATGTTATTAAGTAATATTGAAATAGTTTGACACATGACCACAAGGATAGTAGCAACACAAATTTAGCAAGCATACTCTGCAATGAGTAAGAGATAACCTTCTAAATACCTACCTACAAATTTTTTTTACTCTTATTATCAAAGTGTACTGACCTTACAAGACAATTGTGGTCTATTCAATATATTATAGACTACATTGTATAGACACAGTACTTCAAAACTTTCCTGCCAATTAATATTATATTGTTTCACCAGAGACAGCAATGTATCCAGTACATACGTCATCACCAGCATTTTCTCTTGGCTGTCTTCAGAATCCTCATGATTCATTTGGTCATAGTTATCTAAGGGATCATATTTCTTGAGAACGTGGAATAAAGCTTGGAAAATCAGATTAGCTCGTTCGTTGTCCACATTGCACTTTAGATATGTAAGCCTTTTGACACTTTGAAGGGTCACCGATTGTGTGTCTAATTGCAAAATGAGATCTCTCAACGCATATGCGGCTCGTGCAGTATGCTCGCAAGAATAATTCAATATTTTCATAATAAACGCCTCAACTACCTCGTTCTCTTGAACTGTCTCTCCTCCTGGTAAATAGTTGCAGTTTTTAGTTACATATACAAGAGAAGGCACAAGACTTATGATCAGCACTTGATTTTGCAATGATGTTTTTTTGCCAATTTGTTCGCAAATAACTGGATCTTCATTCCTCCAAACTTTACACCATACCATATTGCAAAAATTGCAAAAATCGAAAACATATACTGGAAACCTTCGTTGTATTAACAGATGAACAATATTGAAGTATGTAACACTTAGTTCCATGAAGTCATCTTTATCGTACTTAACATTAGGCACCATCGGTTTCCCCTGAAAAACTTTAGCCAACATTGAGTAAAATATTATTTTTACTCCAAGAGAACATATGTCCTCCCTTCTCATCCTATCTAACATTAAGTAGCAATTCATTGAAACTTTGAAATCGTTGAAGAACAAGTCTACAATGCTGCTAGGCATTTTAATTCGAGTCTCAGTGCTGATAATAGATAACAACATTTGCAACATGGGCTCAATAGTTTTACATATCCTGTCTTCCTCCTCGCTGGTCATTGAATCCATGTTAATAAAATCAAAGTTTCTTAACGGTGTTGCGATGTAATCAAGTATTATTCTGACGTTTGTTCTGTCACCAAAATCATTAAGTTTCCAGAGAATTTCAGAGGCAAACTTATATGTTTGTCGAACAACAAACACAGTTCTTTTTTGGTTGCAAAGTAATAGTATGTCCTTCCAGATTCCTGTGTCGAGCAACCAGTAGATTCCTGAGCTATGAGTAACGAGAGACAAAGCAACATCCATATATGCCACCCTTAAACTCGAACTCATACTTGAGGAATTTATGTCTTTAAATCCATTTATAATTTTATCAGCAGATTTAGCAATAATCCGAGCAGAGATGACTTCTCCCAGAAATACCCTTGCAAGCAATCGTATGAGAAATACTTTGACTGATTCATGGTAGTCTTCTACATTCTTCAAAGCTTCAATCATTAATTCCGGCCAAATGGGCAATGTTTTAGTATAAGATACCTCTGAAACAGAAAATATATATATAAAGGTGTGATAATATCAATAACAGGGAAGGACTCAGAATAATACTGAAAATGTAACTTTGAAAAATGTAAATTCACATTTTATGTCAAGCTAATATTTACCACATTTTTAGGCTTAAAGCTACATGGATCTGTGTTGCTGCCTTATTGATCTAAGTTTTAAGGCGATAAATTTCTATAAACCCATTCTTAATGTTTTTCAACACAATCTACAGAACTCCTGTACAAAGTTTCATGCTCCTAGTTTTACTATTGTTATGTAAACATTCTGAATTGTCTTTGCAATATAATTTCACTAACATAACTGAACAAATGAATAATGTTAAAATATGACTATAATAAGCAACATAATGTGTGTTTCTTCGTCGTGTAGAATTTTTGTACTTAGATTTTAAAACATAGTAATGAAAAATCATAGATGTTAAATCAAGAGTGGTCAATCAAAACATTGATATAATAAATATGTTCGTAACGTTTCTTTAAAAATAAACACTTATTATCTTTGAGCCGTATTTGATACTAATTCTATGATATCGCCAGTGTTTGCAAATGTTATCAACTTATCAAATAACTAACAAGATTTACCCCGGCTAGGCGATAACATGTAACATATAAGCAAGACATTATTAATAGCTTTTATGTAATATTATATTCATGATACATTCAACAATAGCATGATTAGGCATTTTTTGCTGGTTTCTAAAACAAAAATCTTAAAAAGTTTAATTCATATATTTTAGTAATGAAGTACATGTATTTTGTTGGTTGTAGAGCTTACAGAGTTAGCCCAAGGAGGTACCACCGCTGCCCTATGTATATATTTAGTTTTCTATCTAAGCTTTCCATAAAGCTTACATAGATGAATACGTAAGAATCCATGATTCTTACATATTCAGCATACTAGCTGTGCCCCACGATTTGTACAATTGTAACGTAATGCTTGATAGCCTATAATCTTCCTCGTGAATGTAGCTATCATATACAAAAAAAAATCAAATCAGACTTGTAATTCCAGGGATAAGCACATTCAAACAAACAAATAAACTCTTCAGCTTTATATTATTAGTATAGATTTATTCTTAAATAGGGATTTATAGAGCTTTTTATTGTTAAACAGTTCCTAGTACTAATGTTAGCTCTAAAGCTAGATACATTTATTTAACTCAAACACTGACTATTTCATGATGAGAATTTGAGATGGATATGTGACAAGAATGGATAAAATACGGAATGAGTATATAAGAAGCATAAAGTGGCACGAGTGACAGATAGGATGCAAGGAAATCGTTTAGGATGAGCATGTGAGCATTTTATGAGCATGTGATGCGGAAGGAAGAAAGTAATGTTACAAGAAGAATGTTGGAGCTGAATGTGGAGGGATATATGGGGAGAGGAAGACCGAAAAGATGATAGATGGAGCGTGTGAAAAAGGATATATGTGAGAAAGGTGTGACTGTTGTATGATAGAGATGAATGGAAGAAGAAAACATGCTGCGCAGACCCCAAATAATGGTAAAAGGGCAGGTGAATGAAATGACTTTTTCATGAATCTGTGCATTATGTTATCATAATCTGTTATCGTGTTAGTTGAAGGTGTGAACTGATAATTTTTTATAACACTTAATATACTGTGAGGTGAATTATATCCTATGGCTTGACATTCCTATAGCCGTGGACATCAACAACAAATAGACTCACCAGGGTCACCACAATTTACTTTGTTGAAAAAATTATCGGCGTAATAACTATCAATGATATAGTTGGGCTCCGCAATTTTCTTAAACAGAAGTTTAAGTTTATTTTGCACAACCGCATGCTCCACAACGTTGTGGCTATTCATGTTGTTTAATAATAAATATTAACTGTGGAATATATTTGTATGAGATTTACATATGTTTTATCATTTTATAGACCAACAGCAGATTAAATCACGCCGAATTAAAATGATATTCGCATACACACACAAATCGCAATAACTCAAAATGTGAAACATACATCAAAGATGAAATTCAAGGAATGAATAAAAATATTAAAAATTAAAATGATTAAATTTGACAATTGACATGACATTTATTGTCATTGTCAATCGCCATTAAATGAAAAAGAATGACATTGTTGACAATTATCTTTTTTTTTCTCTGGCTTCACGCATTTTGCGCATTTGCCATTTTCAAACAGTTGACATATTGCGAATGACAATGCAAAACTTCAAACTAGTGTTGTGGAAGTCAAACGATTGTTTAGTTTCGCGATGGTATTAAATATCGGTCAATGCGCTCAAAATCATGAAGAGTCACAATTAAAGTAGTCAACAGTATGGGTATTTAACATTTATTATACCTATAGCTATACCGATATATGTATATAGAATACCGAGCTTATTTAGTCCATCATTAGTGACACATGCCAAAACGGGCGTTATTCTAACAGTTTTTTTTTCTCTTAAAAATGGATTCTCGGCTTTTTGGCTATTTTGGCAATGTAGACAATGTATTAAATAAAATTTATATTTAATATGGAATATGGAATTTTTATGGTAACATCTATGAATTATGCTAATGTAAATATGCTAATGTAAAATTATTTAAGTTTATGTACACCACGGACGAACAGACGTAAAGTTTAAGTGTTCATTAATTTGATATATCAAGTTACATTTAAATGTTTAATATTTAATTAACTCACTGCCATATTATTATCTTGGCATGTAATTTTTGTCATTGATATATTATATATTATCTTTCCTTAAGGATAGAAATCGAACGTAAACTTATTGTTTGTTATTCGTGAATCGGAACACGATTGTTCTAGAATGGTAGAATAGGCATAGCGTAGCGTAGCGGTGCTGTCAGTGTCAATTTTTGTCCGCCGTCGCGACAAGAGTACCGAACCGTATGAACAGTGTGGCAAGTTGTTAGAAACTTGAGAATTTTTCAACTAAAGTGCAGTGACCACAAGTGAAATTTGTACAAGTACGTACTCTTGTTGAACATTTATTGGTGATTTTGTGAATAGATTGTGTTAGTGTCTGGAAATGCCCCTTCGAGGTTCATCATTCGTAAGTATATCATGTTGTCACCCGTTATGTGATTTCGTTTAGTTTTCGCTGCACATCGTATTGCTTGCACGTTAATAACTACTTATTCGGCGTATTATGCAACTATTGGTGCTTATTGGCCGTCCATTCATATTGTTTACTAACCGATGGCTTCGCTGACATTTCAAATCGCCTACAAGTCTCTGATGATTTTTCAGTTTCGCTCGCTTCAGCTGCAACATATCTTTGGCTCTAATCCAAGTGTAGTATCCTTGACTGTGTAATAACTAGACATCGGATTATATGCACAATTTTTTTGAAACTGCACTAATTGTTTTAAGTAATCTGATTGTCTGGTGATGCTACAGTCTGATCTGGTGGTCTTCCACAGGACGGTTGATGCCTGCCAATAACACAAGTGCTCCAGAGTGCCTTCTAACCGCCTGTTTGTGAGGTCAGTTGAATTTTTCATGTATTTGTATATTTGTGCAGTGAAAATTCCATATAATATATTAATATGGAGTTATACATTTGATGTTTAATATTTGATGCCTTCACCAATCTGCATTGGAGCAGAGTGTTGGGATGGTGGAGAGACCAGTACCCAGCAGTAGTTGCAACCATATTTGATGTTTCAACTGTCATATGCAGCCATGGCATAAGCAAGAATTACCAAACCACCAGTTATAAAATGATTACAAATGATACTAACAACATAATATATATTATATATAGTTTTAAGTATTTTACCACGATTAGCACTCCAATGGTCCCAATGAGATCATAATTGATAATAAATTACTGTGGTTAGTAAATATTCCAGAACTGTATATTTTCCATATAAAATATCACTTTGAGCAAGAGAGTTGCCATTGCATATTTAGTATGTACTCTCCCATGACATTGTTAGTTTTAAAAGTATAATATGGTATCGTAACAAATTCTATTGCATAGTATAAAGTTGCAAAATTTTCTCTGCAAGTGGGATTTGAACCCACAACCATCCCATTAGTACTGCGACGACTTACCAACTAGGCCATCACAGGCCGTTATTCACGGCTCTTATCCACAGCTACAAAATTTTTGTAACTATTTGCCTTATCGTGACAATCCATCTATTGTATAGTTTACTTGAAGCTGTACTACCTATATGCAGTCTGCACCATCATAACCTGCACTGAAGGATGCTAGTTCCTTTGTTTCCATTGGGAACATGTTGATATTAGAGATACTTTAATGTTAGGTGACCATCTCAGCCCTCATGAGTAGCAACATATACAAGGATAGCCTCAGACAGGACTTATATACTACAGAGAAAAAAAAATTATTTGTATATTATGTACTTAATTTTAAAGGAGTGACAAGGGTTTTTTTGCACTGGCTTTTTTCTCCCGGGCCAAAAGGGCGCCGGAAGCCGATTAACTGTTAATTTTTTTAACGTTATGGTGTACAAATGTCTGATATAATGAATAAAAATAATTTATTTAGATTTTTATACACCATTTAACATGTATATGGGTTGAATTTAACATTTGAGTCACCTGCAAGTGTTTATGTATGTAAGGTAAAAAATAACTTAATCTTTTACAATGATAATTTTTACTCATCATGTTAGCAAAAGTGCTAAAATGAAGTATGACATAATGCATAATGGATATGTCATCATGATGATAATGAATTGTAGCAGTAGATTGTAATGATTATCTTAAAGGATCGTTTAGATTGGCGAATGGCAACACGATGATAAATTTATTTTATATTAAGTAGTTTGTGTGAGTTGTGACGGATATGACATGATTGGCTCATATAGTTTAATTTATTATACTATTTCCCATATTATATAAAGCCATAAGAAGAGTTGCAGGCAATATGAGTATAATAATGGGTAATAACTGTAATTGAAATGTGATTGAAATTAGTGTTTTTCGTATTCATTTGTTTGAAAATTAAAAACATTACTATCTTGGCAAATTTTTTATTGTTTTAATTGATTAATTTTTTTTTTATGATTTGAAGCAGCAGACGAGCATGCAGCCCACCTGGTGTTAAGTGGTCGCTGCCGCCCGTGGACATCTACATCCAACCTCA
>DWQL01000485.1:0-15001 GCA_018231265.1 Noctuana haematospila | reverse complement strand
ATACGCTTTTAGACTTTATTCACAATCAGCCGCGTAGCGATGATAGTCATGTGAAGCGTGACAGGAACGTTTTGTGTGCAGGCAAGGACGTGCGCGTGGACAGGGCGAAAACAATTTAGTAAGCATTAAGAACATAAAAGGAGGATTAGTTTACAGACAGTGGTCACACATTAGTGTGCCGTGGAACATGGTATTAGGTGTATAGGTTTGCCAATAAAGAATGGAGTTGAAAATGGCTAAGAATATTGATGTGACATGAAGAAATTTTGATAAGACTGCCAATGATCAAATCGATTCTTTATAAGTTTATTCAACATGAACAATTTTATCAAATACATAGTGGCAATTTGGCCGAAAACATAATGTAACAAACAATGTTGACTCGGCCAATGTTATATTACAGTTCATGTAAATGTATTAGAGCAATCAACAATTGTTTCATGTTTAAGAACAAATAGACAATCTTTGAAATACTATTACAGAATCAACAGATTAACTAAGTATATACTTTCAATTTTCAGGTGTAGACTTGTTAAACGAATACAAAGTAATGATAATTTTGTTGATTGCATTATCTCTCCATAAGCAAGTTAGCTTACTAGTATTAGCCAATACATAGGGGTGGCTCTGAAGGCGACAGAAAGCTTGTTGTTAAGAACAGTGGATGGGATGAAGTTACAGAACACAAACACTTAATGTTATAAATGACAAGATTTCACATTAGTATGTTGTTTCATCAAAAAAGTGTATTAAGCCCTTATATAACTAAATTCACTAATGTAAAAGTGACAAAGATTGCTTCCGAAATGAAATAGAAAGTAGTTTTAATGATTCATACTTTATTATTGATAAGTAATTCATAGAAAGTGTAAAATCTCATTTCAATTTTCGGAAGCTCTTTGAAATACGAGGTTTAGTTTCTACAAAAAAGTGTACATCAAGGAGCGCTTCTACAGTTACTAATAACTAATAAGTGAAAATTTTTTTTTTTGGCTGTTTTTTTTACATTTCAATTTCTAGCTTTTAATTTCTAGCGTTTTGTAACTAAGATTATTATACTTTCATATTACTATTACAATATAATATAAAATTCTTAATCAAAACAGACAAATTGACAAACATAGTAAGATTTGCACTAAAAAATCTTTATAATTTTCACTAATTTTAATCATATCTTTACTCTTATGTTTAAAGCATATATTTTCTCCAGTGATAGTGTATACACTTCATAATATGTGTGTTGATTTGTAAGTGTATCAATAGTGTTGTGTTCATCACATACCTGTTCTGATAACTGAAGTATTTAGCATCACGCGGTATCGTGCACAGCTGCTTGCCGTAGCAGCAGAGCACCTGCGGGTTGAACGTGTACTTGCGCCCGCAACAGTAGCCTAGGCTCTGCATTACTGGATCGATGTCCAATTCGAATACTTCCGAAAGCTAAAATGAAAATATTAATTTAATTACAATATCTCAATACAAGTAAATTGAGAAAAGAAAAGAAAAGCTGTATCATATAACTTTACCTTAGTGCAATATCTGTAAACGCGCGAGTTTTTACGATTGTAAAGCCACGCGTTATCGAACATGAGCCAGACGTCGTCCACGTATTCCCAGGGATCTTTGTACATGCCCTCGTCGAGGTTCTTCTTGATGGTGGACAGATCGATGGGCCTCCTTACGATGTCGAAATAGTCGGGGATGCCGAGCGCCTGCGCGTCCACCGGCTGGCGGAAGGGCAACGACTCGGGGTCGAGGCGGAACAGGTTCTCCAGCGTCGGCAGCAGCGCCTGCCGCAGGTCCTCCGGCTTGAACACGAACATGCGCCGCGGCCCGCGGTCCCCTCCGTCCGCGCTCGCCTCGCCCGGCTCCTCCTTGATCTCTTGCTTGATGTCCAACTTCATCTCCTGTTTTATTTCCTGTTTTATATCGGGCTTAATGTCCGGTTTCATACCGTCCTGCTTGATTTCTTTTTTTATACCAAAATCAAACCGCTCCATGGGCTCCTTGGAGTCGGTGTCGTCGCGCATGCCCTTGCCGCCGCAGTCCGGGTCGTCAGGCTCGTCTTTGATGCGGCGCTCGTCGGGCTCGCGCTTGACGCGCATCTCTTCGGGCGGGCTGTCGTCGGCGCAGGCGGCGGCGTTGAGCGCGGCCATCTGCGCCGACACGGAGGCGGGCCGGGAGGTGGGGCGCGGGTCGGGCGCCGGGCTGGGGTGCGCCAGCGGCGTGGCGGGCGTGCCGGCTCCGCCCGCGCCCGCCGGCGACGCACCCGCCTCGCTGCGGAACGCCGAGTGGTTCATGTAGGGGCTCGCCACCGGCCCGCTCAAGACCCGCGTCTTGGCGTCCGGCTGGTGGTTGGGCGAGGTGAGCGGCGCGGGGCCGTTGCTCTGAATGGACGGGTATTGGGGCGCGGGCGACGTCATCGGCTGCCCGAACGGGGACATGCCCGGGTTGCCCACGCTGCCCACCCCGACGCTCCCGCCATTCGGCGTCTGTGGCATCTGTATCCAAAGCATTCCTCAATAAATATATTTGCAAAAAATCTGATCCACTTTAGCAACTTTTACAAATATAAAATTACCTAATACAACACAAGCATAGTTTTATTATTAAATCAAACGTTTCATACCTGATTCGGACTTGGTCCAGGCGGCCCGACCAGGTTTGATTGGTAGGTCATTCGGCTGACAGGCATCGAGATAGGCATACCACCCGGGGAAGGAATTCTCATCGCGGGCAAGCCGGCCTGCGCGGGTATGTTGGGCCTCCCCACGCTCACATTACCCACTGCGACGGCGCCGCCCACGCCCACTCCTGGCGCAGTTTGCCGAACGCCCATCACTCCGCCACCCGACATCACTCCCACAGACTGCTGCTGTAATTGGTTCTGTTGCTGCTGCTGCTGCTGTTGTTGCTGCTGCTGCGCCTGTAGCTGCTGCTCCTTTCTTTTTTGTCTCTTCTCTTCTAATTCCTTTTGAATTTTGTATATCTTTTCGGCGAGTAAATGGTAGTATTCTGATCGAGTACTCGCCATTTCATACATATCTCCTTCTACTTTTCGCGCATAAGCTACTAAGTTATGCATTCTTTTATCTAACATTGCTGAGGGGTCTGGCGTTGGGAAGATAGCTTGCACCCTGATTAAGAATAAAACCATTATAAAAATGACTCTTATCTTAAGCAAACTAAATTTATAATTTTATCTAAAAGAAAGTAACTTACAATTTATGAACAAGGTGGTTTCTGAGATCGGCTGTTATAGACTGGTGCCACTCCTTCGTGCCAGGGACAGGATTAGCGGTGACGCCGCCGCCGGACAATTGAAGCGGGCCAGTACTCATCTGTCAGTAACATTGCTTACTTAATATAACAATGCCTATTAATTAAATGTCTATCTGTATCTGAGCTAATTTAATATATTTACAGGGGTTGATTTATTATGGTTAATACTATAGTAATGTACATATTGATAGTTTTTTAGTTTTCCTTTATTTTCGTTGAAAGTTTTAAGAGAAAGAAAGAAAAGGTAATATTAGATATGAATAAACAATTTACCAATTGTTGTTGTTGCTGTAAGTCGGGCGGCTGCTGCGCGAAGAGCTGCATGGAGGCGGACTGCTGCTGCGAGGGCAACACGTCCGAGAGGCCGGGCGGGCGCGGCGCCGCCATGCGCAGCGGCGCGCGCGTCATGCTGCCCACCATGTTCGCCACCGACGTCGGGCACGTGATGCCCAACGCCTCGTACGCGCGCTTCATGTCCGCGCCAGCACTCACGCCGACGCCCACGCTCGTGCCCACGTTGCCGCCCACGCCGCCTACCCCGCCCACGCCACCAACACCGCCGACGCCGCCGAGCGACACGCCGCCGCCCACTCCGACACCCGCGCCCGCATTGGCATTCGTCGGCGCCACGTTTGGAGACACTCCTATCAAACGATCCATTCTTTGTATTTTTTATTTGACAAGGATTTCATTATGCCTCGTCTGAATACTATAAAAATGTACTATACTACGATATTTGGAACTAGTGGGAGCCAGCTGCAAAACAAATGCCCTATTTTGAACATAGCTTTTATTTATTCTCTCTATTACATTTATATTATACAAAACGACTTCCAACATTCAGAAAAAAAAGTAACAGCTGACCCCCTATTTGCAAATATTTACACGGTAGACAGTATAAACACTTTACGAATGCACCATAGTCAACGCACCAAGATTAGTGACGTCATATTATGATATTGTAGTGGTGTTGTCTGTATCAGAAAAGGCAATTGATGTCGTAAGAAACTGATTAATTTGTTATCTTCATTATAAGACGTATTACAAAACAAACTTACCAGATAAGGTATTAACGGGCGCAAGGCCGCTGGGTGCGGGCGCGGCGGGCACGTTAACGCCGACGCCCACGCCCGCGCCGCCCACGCCCGTCGTAGAATGCGACCCCGCCGCTACACAAACAAATTGTCTGTTTAACACTCATTGTTCTTAACTAGTAAGGAAAGGAAAATGTCGCACAAGTTTCACCTTTCATCAAAAAGCCGGCAATACGACGATACGCTGCCATAACATTATCTGTGACATAAAACCTTTATATCTTGGCCCTTTTAGCGCTAGGTCACAGATTATTGATCAGCATTATAAAAGATTCGCTGCTTTATTGCTTGCGTGAGCATTTATTTAGTAGGAACTGCTTGATATTGCAGGACCAGTTTCCCTATATTTCGATCTAAAACATAATACTGTAAGTGTTCATAATACAACTTACTCTGTGATATTTAGACAAAAAAATATATAATTTTTCCAAAATTAGTTTTATTAACAATGAGAAAAGAAATACACAATATTTGAGAAACTATGTTTGTGAAATGAAGCTTTTTTATGTTTTTAAATACGCAAATGAGACTCAAAAAATCTGTAAATTTGCCCATAACTTCTACCAAACTCTGGACAAAATTTCGATTGTATACGTAGGGCAAACTGTGTGACCAAACAATAGACATTTAGTAATACTCTTACCATTCATTGTCGTACTTCTAGTCCGATCTGCTTGCTTGAGGGGCAAACATACTGGACAGTCATTTTTATTACAATGTTTCCAGTGATTAATAATTTGTCTTGATGAGGAACAATGGGGAACTACACAATTTTTACCAGCCTGCAAAAAAAAAGATAACAATTAACCTACCATTAAATATTTACATTTATTGTTAATATTTAAAAAAAAACATTACAAAATAGCTTACCTGACATGACATCATATGATTTAGGACCCCTTTCATAGTTTTACAATGAGGTAATGAACATTGCCATAACTCTCCGTTGGATTGTGACTCTCTTCTTTGACACTTGTGCGCGTGTAGTAGTAACACAAGCTGTTGCTGTATGAGTTTCCTCTTTTCTGGGTCCGCTATTGAGC
This sequence comes from Noctuana haematospila, assembly GCA_018231265.1. Classification (NCBI taxonomy): domain Eukaryota; kingdom Metazoa; phylum Arthropoda; class Insecta; order Lepidoptera; family Hesperiidae; genus Noctuana; species Noctuana haematospila. The sequence goes on along the minus strand of DWQL01000485.1, from coordinate 9,582 downwards.
CAGAGTTTGGTTGTTGAGGTGTTGGTTGCACAGATGCTGACTGCGTCGCGGCTTGAGGTTGTGACTGTTAATATTAAGAAAAATATTTTCTTTCTTCTTTTACTTTAACTATATATTAAATATTTTAGGTGGTATAGGTTACCTGTCCGCCGGCGGAAGCGCCGGGGGTCTGCGGCGAGGGCGCGGGCGGGACGGCCTGCGCGGCGCCGCCACCGGCCTCGGCGGGAGGGCCGAAGCGTACGCCCTGCGGCCGCTGCGCGGGCGGCACACCGGGGCCCTGCGGCGACTGCCCGTACGCGGGGTGGAAGGGCGCCATGGGGTGGCCGCCGCCGCCCGGCGCCTGCATACGCGGGTGGTGTTGCAGCCCGCTCCGCATCGACGGCGCCTGCATGCCCACACCCACCCGCCCGCTCAGAGGACCGTTCGCCATCGCCTGACGGTCAAACATGTTCGTACTGGTTTAGTCTGTCTCCAAGCTTTCCCCGGTTGTGGGGAGAGACCCATGCTCAGCATGAGGTCATAAAAAGGACAACATGATATTCATAACCATCTTTTTGTGAAACTCATTAGCACACTTTGATGTAGTTGAGTGTGGTAATACATACGTATTTAAAAAATGTTACTTACTCTATTACCCGTGATTTTATACTGAGGAACTAAAATTCATCCTATTTCAATAAAAACCTTTATTGTCAAAGACTTCCCATAGTATAAACAACATTGGAAAATAACTTATAGCTAATTAATAAAGAGGTCTATTGCATAAACGTGTAAATCATGTACTTTGGAGTGTAAAAAAATTAGGGACCTTATAGTTATAAAAAATCCTTACCTGGGCATGAAGATGATGAGGAGCTGTGGCGTGGTGGTTGTTTCCCATGAGAGGAGGCAGTTGCTTATTTACATTGCTGATAATACCACTCCCAAGCATCCCAGCGCCTGCCATACTGCTGTTCGTTACAATCATGTTGCCTCCCACATTTCCCACATTCATACCACCTAAAAATATTTTGTTTATTACCACAAATTAATATGTTCACAAATGTCTGAAAGCACCATTTTAAATATACATGTCAAAACCCAAAATAATTATTCATTCAGCTAAATTTTCCAAAACGTAATGCAATTTCATTGCTTTTTTTTAAGAAATGTCTTTAAATTTCTAGATAGTTGTAGATTAAAATTCTGAGTAAATTAATTCAAATTATGAGTGTCATTGACTTGGCCGTAAGAAAACTAAAATTTTGGAACACTAATTAAGAAAACAGATTATCTAAATTAAAATTGAAATTTAAAGATTCAGACAAAATATGAGAGGGTACATACCTTGAATAGAGCTCATTGGCATTGTTGAGTGTAATTGATTTGGATGGCTGGTATTTGGCATTGTCTGTGGATGCATGCCACCCATGAGGTCCTTAGAAACAGACACATTAGGCGGTGACTGCAAATTTGGACTCTTACTTCCTAAACTGCCCAATACTAATTGATTGTTGTGGCCTACTAAGCCACCTTTGCCCTGTGAAAAGACCAGCAAACGAAATTCACACCATTAGTATAGTTTGCAAAATACCTAATGCAATATAAAAATATTTCTACTTGTTGTAACACAATGATTCCTAGGTCGGCGTTAAGAATCTGAAGCATTATTGAACTTTTTAATTTACTTAATATTTGTTTAAGTATAATAAAAGGTTAAATACTACATTTAGCCAATATTCAAAGCTAAATTAAAGATGGTTTATTGTAGTTAAAGGCTAGGCATAATGACCATCTTGTCAATTTTCTGTGCAAACTTATTTCTATGCATTCATCAGGATAAATGAATAGAAATAAGATTGCATCAATATAGAGATAATAAATATGCAGGATATAGAGGGACACAGGTGTCCTGGATACATATAAACCCTTAATTTCTCACAGACTCAAATTTCCGCTAATGCAGGACTGTCACAACTTTTACATAGGTGTTTGGTATAGATACTCAACTTTGAGCAGATCTCCGTCCCTCTGTGCATAAGTATAAGATAAGTGTGTACTTCAGTGTTATAAATACATTCCTATAATAGGTATTTAGTGAAAAATCATCTATCTCCATTTCATTGTTTAAGTACTGCTAAAAAATCTGATATAACTAACCTAATATAATTATGTAATACAAAAAAAATTGTGTTAATTTTATTTTTGCCATTAGCGACAATCCTAGCATTTTAGTCCATTGGGGTGGCTAATAATAATATAATGCTAACACATGGCATTTAGATGCAATTTAACTTGGACATGCAATGTTTAAAATATCATCTTTCAAGAACAAAGGAGTGCAACTTCTGTATGTAATCTGCCATAATTTATTCGGTGCTTTTACAAGTCCCCTGGTGAATCTTTCAAGTCTAAGGCTTAAAATACTAAAGAAATTGATACGACATCAAATGTTCAAGGCCATGCACATTTAAAATCAGTTCATAAATAAAGATGTTAATGTGGATTAAAGACTTATAAAAAACCAAACAAATGCAGATTTCAATTTCAAAGGATAGGTCTCTACATTCATTCTTTACATAAAATTTTGACCATTGATTACAGTAACTAAAAACACTTTAAATTTAATTGTCTGCCTGCCCACTGTTTCTGAGTCTCTATGTCTGACCTGTTTGTCATATAAGCCATTCATCAGATTAATTTAATTAGACAGCTATTGAAAACATCCATCAGCTCCAGATACTCACTTGTTGTATAAGATGATTGTTAATTTGTCTCTGCATAGCAGCCGTAGGATCGTCCCCATTGAGCTGCTGCTGAGACATTTGCCCCCCGGGCCCTGGACCCTGGGCAGGAGGCTTGGGACCCGCGACTCCAGGCTGCTCTCCCCACATCAGCTCATCAGGGAGATCCTTTTCAAGGTCGAACATATCCAGGTTTGAAAACCCGTCTATAACAAAAATTTTATATATATTTTAAAATCAAAATCTGCAAATGGAGGATTTATTGTTAGTTTACATTTTTTTTATTGATTTACTTAGTATGTTTTATGTTTCATAACTAGCTTTACATAATTTTGAAAAGAAATGAATTATGTCTGGCAGTCAATCATTCATATTTTTTTAATCAAAATAAATGTGATAGAAAAACAAATAAAAAATTATTTGATCACTTTGCACAATGCTTATAATAACTGTGAAGGATATTGAAGAACAGATGAAAGACATAAATAGTAACATAATATTAAATATACACAATTTTAATGTGAATTTTGTAAATTGAATTCCTTTTGTAAAAGAAATATAACAAATACCATGATGAATTTAACTTTTTATTAATGTGAAATTGTTCCTGATAATGATAAGGATTATTGTGAATAAATTAAAGTAAACAAAAATAAAACTTTTGAATAAATATTTTAATGAAAACAAAATTTAACTTAGGCATTTCAGTAACAATAATTCACAATTCCATTTTTTTTTATTTAAGCATTATTCTAGGTATACTCTCAAATAGTTGTATTCACAATTAAATTTAAGCTGTTCATTTAAGACCCGATTTTCTTATGGTATCTGTAATTTATTTATAAGAATTTTAGTTTTTTAAACATCATTTAAACTGTTTGCAATATTTGAAACATTAGAAAAATCTGTTTGTACACACTGTCTGTCATAATACCTAATATTATTGAATGACAAATTGAATAACATGTGTTACAAGATCATGCATTTTCAAGGACATTTATATTTACAAACATACACTCAAGTACAAATCAATATACCTACTTGTCAATACATTACTAAATTTAGAAATAATACATTTATAAATAAAATACACACAATGATATGTACTATCTTTTCAATAGCAAACATAAAATTGTAAAATGAAGATAACAAACAAAAATAATTAAGAAATATAGGATTTTAATTTACATTATTTGATATTCATACAGAACACATTTTTACATTGTTGATAAAAATATATAAAAAAGTAAGTAATGTGTACTCAATTAACTAAGGTTTGCTCAGGCAAAACTTATTATGTTTATATTATGTTTCAGAAAAAATTATATATTACACCATATTTTAGCAACTTTTAAAAACTTTCCCTTATATTAATACCCATTAGGGTTATGTCAGGGTAATATTTAGAGGTTTAAAATAAATAATAACATATATTTTAGGGAATTAAATGTATGTCATTCCAATAGCAAAGAACTTTCTAAATGTAGGTCACTAATTAATGTAAATGTTTTTATCTTGTTTTCTGAATAAAACACCCTTCATTATAAATTAAAAATGCTTTATAAATTTTCGAAGTAGCTGTCACCATTTTTATTCTTACAGCAAAAGGGTAGTGTTTGGTTATAATGCACCTGTTTCCTGAGCAAAACATTACCTCTTGTAAAGAAATCTGGGCATTCATAATTTAAGTCGCAAATAGTGCAATATATTTATTATTTCGAGTCTAGACATCGTAGATTTTCTTTGTATTAATGCATATATTATAAGCAAAATTCAAATAATCTAAGCATATGTGGTACTGAAGTCCCGATAAAGTTTGTCTGAAAATTTGGCAATAAAAATTAAAAGTGCGACCATTTAAAATTGTGCGCTTATAAATTTCCTATTATACCTGATTTCCTGATTTCTTTACAGTAAGAAACAATAATACGACGCAAAACTTGCAAGGCGCTAACAAGAGCGACGGCAAAATGTCAAAAATCGTAGCATTATTGCAATGACAGACGTGCGTTGAAACCTTCGACAAACTTGTAAAAAGTGATAAAGTACTCACCCGCAGTGTCCGACGGACCCTGGAAAGGGTCCCGGATCATTTTAGGCCGCTTGTTAGGCGGCTCATCCACATGATGATCGGCCATGGCTCTGTTTACTAAACGTAAGCCGTCGTGAATATTTCGGCCCGCCGATTCAAATAACACATTTATGTCTTATATCTTTATAAAATAACATTTTAGAGCTATTTGTCATCCATCACAAGATAATTCACCCACATCCCGATCGTTCGATGTGCTCCGCACCGTTGAAGGCACATATTAAAATTTCTCACTTAAGTATTCGCCATTACAAAGCTCCGAATCGAAGAATTCTACACAGAGCCTCTCACCATCTTCCGTCGGAACTAGCACAATAAATGAAAACAATATCACCAGATTTTAGCTGCTTTACGGAACTTATTTTATCGAACGAACTGCACGATTTCACTTATCACTTTAAAATACACGGAATGGTAAAGTTTATGATAAAATGATGTAAGAAAAAACAGAAAATTTACACGACAATTTCCGAAATACTTCTCAGTCTCTCCAGCGCAAAATGGCGGCTGTTGATGAAAACTTTTTCTACGCTTGTCAGAAAATGTCGGCCTATAAAGAAACGAAGTGTTCTGATTGGCTCGCGCATACCATGTGACCGCCGGAAGTGCCGACTTGACGCAGGATCGGTCCAATAATTCTGACGTCAACGCGTTCAAATACGAAAATACCCGAAGATGTACGAAGATATTATAAAGTAAATTTTATAGTATTTACATTACTTTAAAGGTGTATCGTTTTAATAATGTAATTCTATGAATACCACTAACATAGCATAATCGCGTAATCAGATTACTCCATTCTTCAAAGATTTAAAAAAAATAAATCATATACAATTAATTTGAATTCTCGCGCTAAGTCGGGCGGGAGTGGTCATCATTAAGACGTGTCTTTAACACATTTCGATAGTTATACCATAGACTACAGTTTATAAGTTTATCACTTTTACCGAAATTCTTAGAGCAATTAAAATTATGTACCACAAGACAGAAAAATGCCGTAGAAACAATTTATTTTAACTAATTAAAAAGTAGTACTTTTAGAATATGTAGTCGATGGGCTGAATATGTTTAACTTAACACCGAAGCCGAACTTCACCGAATATTCGGTTCACTGTCTGTATAATGTTGCTCTACGTTTGGTTTGTTTACAGTTTTTACAAAGGCAAAACCAATTCATTCGGTTTGAACTTATTTAAGTCTTCATAGTATTACGGTTAAAGATAATTTATTCCTCATAATATTAAAAAAATCACTTACTGAGAAACAATAATAACATGGTACTCATTACAACACTACAAAAAACGTACAGACGTTTAAATTTATTAATGCTCTCGTTTTGATGTCTCTTTTCTTACAGTGTTGTAGGAAAGATTACAACTTGACACAAAATGTTTATTCATAAACATTGAACAACATATTTGATAATATAAAATCAATTTCAGTGTCATATTAAGGGTAGTTTTATATTCATCTAGAAGCGAAAATTAAATAATAGTCCGAATTGGAACTTGAAACAACATGCCCGGTTGTACCATAATTATGATTATGATCATGGTAACTAACCATGATAATTATAAGTTACATTTACAGTACTATTATATTATAGAGTTCAGTTTGAACTTTGGTTACCTTTTAGTATCAATAGTGTAGTTCTATAATCATTAATAAGAGATGCGTTATGATCAGCATTTTTCATCAATTAATAATCTATGGTATTTTTACTAATTTGCTTTACTAAAAAAGAGAGGTTCGCATAAATATATTTTGTAACAATTGCATCAATAATTATTATTAATTATAACAAAATCGGAAATAAAATGTGGCAACCCCCTAAATGTCAAGTCTATATAGACAATACATGAATAGTATGAATACAGACAGAGTATACATACAATCTAAATAAAAAAATGTAAATCTGAAATCAGTTCAGTTAAGAGTCTAAAATAGTATAAATACATGTTAGGTTAGGAAGCTCAGTAAATCCAACATTTTTATATTATTGTTGATAATATTATATTTATATTAGTACAATCACACGTCAAGTCAGAGAGCTCTCAATTATCGACATCCATATACTTTTAAATTTAAAACATTCAAAAAGAAACTGCGTTCAGAAATACCTATTAGTCGGTCTTAAAAGTGTTGTTAAAATAAAACACTTAAATCTCGTACTCGTAAGAAAGAACGAACTCAAAAATACTGTAACTCTATACTTGCCCAAAACCTATTTTCCATAAATTTTTTTATATTGTAGCTATTATAGTAAAATTATGAGTTCGAAATAAAAATAAATACATGGTCAATATCAATAAATTTTATTTACAACTTCTATATTTCAAAGTTTACATTTCATACAAAGGCCGGACACCTAAGATTTCAAGCCCAGATTTGACAACTAATTGTGCTGATTTAAAAATTAAAAGACGTTGAGCTGCTAAATCTGCATCCACATTTTTTACATTTAACTCATTAAACATTCTATTTACATGTCTAGCAAGACGAAACAGATAATTAACTAATATACATGCTTCATTTTCATCATGAGCTCTTTTTAGAACATTATCAAATTTCGCTAATTCAGATATCACAACAGTAACAATGTCTTCCTTTAAATATTCGGGTTCACAGTTTTCGGGTAAATTTACACCACAATTTTTTTCCAAATTCCATAACCTACAATGAAGATATTGTAGCTTAATACCACTGTCTCCTTCACTCTGGAGAGCTCTGTCCCAATCAAATTCATAATCTCTTTGTCTCTTTTGTTTTAAATCATTAATAAAAACTGCTGTAGTTCCTAGTATATCACATGTTTCTTCATTCATTGCTGATGCTCTGGTATCTGAAATATACAATTTCATTTCTGTTATAGAACTTGCTATTAAGTTCAAAATTCATAAATTAAACCAATTGAAGATCAATACTTTTGTAGTGGCATTTATTTTTTTAAGACATAATCGTTATCTATTAAAAAGCAAATACAACAATTTGTACAAACTTAACATACTTACTTTTAGATTCTTTTTGTTTATTGTACATTTTATGTTTTGCTTCATCTAAGATATCATTTAAAAATGTTACATTTCCACGTCTTGTGCTCATACCCTTGATTCTACCAAATTTAATGTGTTTACACCCCTTAACACTCTCTTCATTTATCCGTTTAACAATATCAAATAAGGCCATAAAATGGTCAGTTTGTGCATTGTCAACTACAAACAGCATTTTATCAAATTTATATCTTTCATACTTGTCAAGTAATGCTGCAATATCTCTTGAAAGATACAGTGTAGAATTATCACTTTTTACGAGAGTAACATTTCTATCGTTAACTTTAGTATATTTCTTTCCTGTTTGGTCAGTAAGTAGAATATTTTTCTTTTCAAGTAAATTTATTACATCCTTTATTGCCTCTCCGTTATAGTCTGATTCCCAATGGTAATCATCAAAAACGATGTCTAGTCTTTGATATATTTTTTCTAGTTCTTGTATAGTGATCTGTCTTATTTTTCTCCAACTGTCCAAATTTGCTTTTCCTTGTTCTATGTCAGCAAAATATTTTCTTGCTTCACTTTGCACATTGTCATCTGTAGCTGCTAACTTATTTGTTTCCACATATATGTTATACAGAAAGTTTATTGGGTTACTTTTAAGTGCATTCACATCAATGTTTTTCGACTTTAGGCCATATTGAAGAAGCCCAAATTGTGTGCCCCAATCTCCTAAATAATTTATCTTTATAACTTCATTTTGGAAGTACTTGTTGATATTAGCAATGAAATTTCCAATTATTGTTGATCTCAAATGGCCAACGTGAAATGGTTTTGCTATATTTGGTGAACTGAAATCAATAACTACTTTTTTTGGATGAATGTTTGTTCTTAATTTTTGCTTCTTGCAGTTATTTACAACATTTCTTATAAATGCATTTCTATCAAAATTCGAATTGATTTCGTTATTATCTATACTGCAAACTTTTTTATTCTTTGATTCTACAAAGCTATGATTATATCTCAATATCTTGATCAAATTTCCTCTTATATGAGATGCATGAATAATATTTAAGATCTTATTTCTTAACATGGTTTCTTATACAAACTATGATGATAATATCAATTATATAACTTTTAATATATTTTGACACAATGTTTGATGCATCTGTAATCAAAGTAAAATATAATATAGGTAGTAGTTAATAATTGTTTTATGAAGGGTAATGTTATGAGCTATTTATGAATATAAATAATGATTATAATAAGTTAATTTGCTATAAAGACAACCCATTTCTGTGTGGCTGTGAATGTGGTTGCCAGAGATATTATTTGTGGTGACCACTTTTGTCCACATTAATAAAAACATCATCATGGCCTTTACTCAGGTGGCCTGCATGGTAATTGCATTCCTAATTATTAAAGATAAAATAGTCAGTAGAACAGTTATGATTAATTGTTAAGTTTGAAACTGTTTTGTGTGTTGAACAAAAGTGTTTATAAAAGTTAATTTAAACAAAAATCCAAGACATATTTAACTTAAAATTACCATTGATACCTAAACTTAGTACTGAACTGAAATGACTGTATCTGCAATAAATAACGTTAAATTTTTATATTTATTTTTTCATTTTCATATTGTAACTTGAGTCTTGTGGCAGTTGTGACATAATTGACATAAATAAATACTTAAAATACTGTGTAGCTATGGGCGTTAAATCAACGAACTAGTTAAATTAACGGTTGATCTCCTGTCAACGCTTTAACGTTAACTGAT
>DWQL01000484.1:0-15002 GCA_018231265.1 Noctuana haematospila | reverse complement strand
ATTACGTCTTCGCAATTCATATTTACATAATTTATTCCTTCGCAAAATTCATTCAGTAATAATTTAGCATTAGAATTGTTTGTTTTGGTTTTAAGTTATTATAAGTATTAAAAAGTTATTTATATAATTTTAATAAGATACATTTCATGGATTTGTATATATTACGATTAAGCGGGAAGAGGATGTTTTAAAAATAAATCTGTAGTTTTCGTATTTGAACGTTTTAGCTTCTTTTTAATACGAGTAGTAATCTCTTACTGATGAATTCACTGTTTGTCACGATTTCATTGATTTTATTGATAAAGGTCCCGGATGATAGATTTTACTAGTTACTACTATTGTGTGTTATTAAAAATGTTAACCGATATTGATGAATCATTATCAGATGAAATGTTTTATCGAGAGTAGTCCTATTTAAACATACTGATCAGGTAATGGGATTTAGAGTAGGTAGGTACCCAACGAAACAATGAACCGCATAGCTATGCAAGCTATGATTTAAGATTTTCTGGAGAAGATTAATACAATTCCTTGTAATCAAATTGTATTGTTACTTTGTGTTATTACGAACACGAGACGTTAAGCCGAATTACCTATTCTAGTGGTTAAAAAGCATCTCAAACTCATTCCTTTCACGGAGTTCGATTCCCAGTTCACTAGGTTGTTTGGAGTTATATCTACCTGTGGATTAAATGGTGTCCTTACAGAAAGGTTATCCAGCACAATACACTGGGGCTTTTATAGGTTGATGATGACAGTAAAAGTTGCTATGATTTAATTGATATGATTTGAATATTTTGTTGTTTGATTTAAAAAGGAACAAGTTCCGATTCACCCATTGTACCTACTGAAGGTTTGGGCTGGGTGTTGATGATTGAAAGTAAGTGAACTGAAACTCCCTGAAGTTGGGACAGTAAATGGTTGATGAAGTTGATGCTGAGTAAGAAATAACTTTATTGCAATAATTGTAACTATTGACAATAGTAATTAATTTTATTATAATCGTAAAACAGTTTTATACTTTAATTTAAACGGCAGAATATTAAAACATCTACTTTGGTCACCCGCTAAAAAAGTTAACTGGGACAAGGTGATATAAGTTTTTATAAGTAAGTGGATACTGTAATTATATAGCGACAAGATAATTTTTTATAGGACACAAAATACTTATTGCTTTCAAAGTTTTACAACTGTATAGGTAGATTTACAGGCACTTTACAAACACACAAATAAATAAATATGAAGATAATTACCTACCCACAATCTACAAATTGGTCGGTCTTTTCATATTTAAAATTATTGAGATACACTACATTTGATCTAGTAGTAAATAAAGAAATTTTTGCTTCGTAAGTAAGTGCCCTCTATATAAAGACGTTATAGACCTTTCTACCTTTTCATGTAAGTAACTACAATAATTTAATGATGATACTCACCACATAATATAAACATCCAAAACGCCATGATATGCAAAAGTTTATGCTATCATTAAAAAAACGAGGAAAACGAGTATTGTTAATACAATGTTTTGTTTTTCACAAAAATAGCCGGCACATTACGACGAGCTCGGCTTGCGCGAACGACAACTCGCGCGTGCGTATCGCTTCGCGTAACGAATGAGACTTTGAGTCTATACTCTTTAACAGCTGTAGCCACGGTCAGTTCCCTGAATGCACACTTCCGAAAGTACGTGAACGCGTTACCTTCATACAAAGAAAATACTTTTAAAGTACCTGCGTGCGGTGTTCCCACCGGATCTATTATTAATTAACAAATGGACAATGCCATGCATACGACGATGCAGATGCATCGCATCGCAATGAATCGGCATTGTTATTCATTCAATTAAGAAATAAAAAGTTTCGTTTCTAACAAACATAATCATTTTTGCTTTCTGGCTACATCTCGATGACATTTGTTATTTCTGTTTAAAGTACAAGGAGTACCAGAAGTTTTCCCTCCATGACCCATCCATTTCTATCCTGTATATTAATATCTAGCAGACAAGTATACTCTAGGTCCTATACAATTACCTTTTTTTTTCATGTATCTTTCATGTAATCAAACTTACTAAAATACAAACATTATATCTTAAAGCCAAAGAAGACCTTTGCCGTGTCTTTTTAAATGTCAAAGACCTCCAATCGGGTCTGGCATGAAAGACTTGTCTTCGACATAAGAGAACGATCATAAACTAACGGCCATAATTTGTCGACAGACCATTTGGATATCAATGCCAGAACTCTTCAAGGGTCTAGGCTACGCTTCTGGTGTATATTTTATGTATAGTTTAGGGCCAGCGCCGTTGTTGAGAGGTATACTTATTCCTCCTCTGCGAGCTGGTAAAATTGAATAGAAAAGAGATGTCAAAACGTGTTAATGAAACTTTTAAAATACTATGATACTGTTAAAATCTATTTAGAAGTTTGTGGTTTCATCTACACAAAAATAAAATACATTTTGGTAGTAATCTCAAAAATAAAAACTCTGACAAATTCTATGAATTTTATTTTTTAATATAATAACAAGCAAAAATCACTTTACAATACATTAAAATTATCTGTTTACTTATCTAAGAACTATTTTTATATAAAAGGCGCTTTTTAGATTCAATTTATATCTATTGATCAATTTTTATCGTCGTACCTACAGGATGCCTTATGAATCAAAAAAGGACTGATACTGATTCGTATAGGTTTATAGGTATAAATACGATTTAAAATGGTGGTAAAAGAAAACAAGTAACAAGAAGTAGGTTGCAAAGTCTTTGTTGATTGATTATGTTATCTTCCCGTTAAAGTTGATATGCAGTGAAGACGAATACATTTTTTAGACTTTAAGACATTAATACAATATTATATACAATCTCATTAATAAACTAAGGCAAATGACATATTATACTATGTAGGTACTTAAATTAGTCACAATGTCCCATATGTATACCTATGTACTGTACATACTAATTATACACACAGTCATACATACACAATGACATAATATAGGTAATATATTATGTATATTATGTAATAGGTGAATTTGAATACATACCATACATGATAGTTGGTAGCTCGCAAGCTTATTTACTGTGCAGATTCCATATAACTTTTTAATTTTCTCACGGAGACAAAGCACTATTAAACTACAAAATTATTTTAACTTTTTGAAATATCTTTCAATGATATAATCTGTTCTTATTTATTATTATATTATATAAAAAAAGCATAATATATACGGTCGAATTGAGAACACTCCTCCTTTTTTTTATTCGGTTAAAAAACGTCACGGTAAGACGATTGAGTTGCAAAATTTCAAAGCGATGGGTAAGAACCACAATGGCCGACTTAGTAAGTAGATATTCTTTATTTTACGAGGATTTTCCTTACAATGGCTGTATAGCGAAAGAGAAATTGCATCAACTTATATAAAACTAATGATTGACATTTTTTTAATTGACTAGTCGTTACTTTAAAATTTTATCAATATTCCTCGTCGAAAATTGCAAAAAATGAATAATATATTGTAAGACTATTACAAAGTACTTATATCTAGTCGTATTAAAAGAATAAGAACAAAAATTTCATAGGCGAAATGCTACACGTAACTTATTGGTAAGTGCGTGTGTATTTTACGTTACAATCGTGAATAAAACATTTTGTACATCTAAGTTGCTAAAGACAGGTAACAGGAGCACCATAAAACACTTAACTAGACTTCTTTAAACTTTAAAGAAATATTTCATCGACCAGCTTCCTGTCAATCACTCGATGCGGCTTAGGGCGGTTTTGCTTTTTGCGACGGCGATACAGTCTAGCGTTCAGTGGGTACAGGGCGGGCGACAGCGCGCAGCGCACGTTGAACCACCAGTCGCATGACGCAACGCCTTGCGAGAAGATTGTTCCGTTCGGGCACAGGAATGATGCTTGGCGACCGTCTATATCGCAGTAGTGCCACGCTGAAAAGAAACAAACGAACATTATTATTATTTGCGCGTTTCGTCGCCACGTTGTTTTTTATGATTATCTACTTATTTATGTAAATATTTGCTAGTAGGTACACATTAAAAAATCATTTAAAATAGAAAATAAAAGGAAACTATACAAGTAGGTACCATCGCCATATTAATTAAGTCTAGTGATTACTTGTATTTAGATTATGAGATGACCATATCATGAGGATAAGAAACGCCTTTTAAATGTTTTACTTGTGATAGTTGGTATTTGCTACTTATTGAGGCTTTTTATTGGTAAAAATTGTTTAAAAAGTCATCTGAGAAATTAAAAATGCAATATGGAGCAGTTGGCGTAATATGGAATCAATCGGCGGTTGAGTGATAGTGCTCACTGCCGGGCTAATTCTACGAGTATGTAGACCGCATAAAGAAATATATATCTAATTTATATTTAATTTTAAAGGAGTGCCGATAATTTCTTCCGATTTTTTTCTCCTGTCCATATATATATCTATAGCCAAAAGGGCGCTTAAAACCCATTAACCGTTTAATTTATTTGACTTCGAATAAGCGTATGTAATATGTACCTTCTAATATAAAATTTGAATTTGACTAAGCGAAACAAATAAAGAATGGTAAACATAGGTATATCTAGTAGTTTTTGCGCGATGCGTGAATCTCTATTATTTTATTGCTACAGGTATTCGGATTTTTTACGTGTTAAAAAAAATCCTCGACAACATAATTTATATACATCATTCAATCAACAAACCAATCAAGTAAGCATCGGACTTGAAGTGTTCCGTACAGTACTGAACAATGTATAAATTATAAATCACCTTTAATAAAATTAAAACTGACTTTAAATACGATACCCTAAAAACGAGATATTTAAATTTAGGTACAAGAAAAATCTGAAGAAAACGTAACCTGACGCAAGTCGAGAAAATTAAAATAATAGATTAACCTTTTATAATGATACTACTTAAAATAAATAGGATCTCACGCTGTTGACCTATTGCTTACGTAGAATAATTTCCGGGTCAATTATTATAAAAATTAGATGACCTCCGTCCATTATGAGATCATGCTTCATCCTAAATATACTAAAAAGGTATATTTAATAAATTGTAAGTAAGCGCATAATATAATTTTATACCCATATTAACGTTAAAACTCCACTATTGCCTGTGCAATCTGTGCATGTATCTAACCATCATGCGATTTTCTATAAGTCTAACTACAACTATTCTTTAAACTGAATATTAACAATCTAACAAGATGAGGGTAAAAATTAATTGTTTAATTAATAAATATAAATATATAATTATTATTTCATATGTACCAAATAAACAGATATACACATTACTAAAACATGCCATAATCCACGGCCATAATCTAGTATTGAGTAGACAAGGTTACAACTAAATTGGTTAAGAAAATATTTTGCTAAACAATACCTCACGAAGTGCGCCCACGACCTTAACAGCTAATAAATCAAGTGATTCAGTTTCATTTGTATATAAGGCAGAAAAACATAATTAGTGTTGGTAAATTAGTCAATAAGATTAAAAGCCGTAGACACAGTTAACTGATCAAGTTCTCAAAGCACTTGTGATTTAGGATACTTGGCCCGTAACAATAAACTGAACTTAAGTTTGAAATCCATCTTGAGAGTGCACTTAAGACTGACCGCAATCCTGAGTTGAATTTTTTATTACGGTCCTTAAATTATTATCTAACATTTGTTTTTGTTCAAATAAAGTCACAAATTTATGTTTAACATTAACTTTATCTCGCACAAATACGCTTATGATAAAGTCAAGGTGGTTTAGCTAATTATATTATATTTATTACTTGTTAAGGAGTCACGTAAATGCCGGTTTTATTAAGTACATATATCAAAAATCTCTAAACAATTCATTATTTAAATGAAAAAATAATAAATTCGACTCTTTTGTAAGCATAAAATTAAATAGATATGCTAACAATATATTTTTGCGGTTCATTTACTATGTCCAATAACGCCCGTAAAAATGATGGTGTTTTTATGACGTTTATCTAAGTACAAGTAGATTATTGTAAGTGAAGCTCATTGTCGCAAGAAAACTTCCCAGTCTTTGACAAGAAACGTCTTTCAAGCTAATCGGTGTTTCAATTAACAAAGCGCCTTACTATATTTTACTTTTTATTTTTTGATTTTAAAGCCTTTTGATAGATGAAAATTTTTAATAATAATAATTGAATGTCATCATGTTTACTGTATTCAATTAAATTACCTTGACATCTGGTTTCCATATCAGCAAAGAAGCCAGGATACGGCTGTTCATCACAGTAGAAATTAGTGTAAGGCACCGCACCGAGGACCGGGTAATCCGTACCAGGCTTGCCTGAAACATAGCAATGTGCAAATAAGTTAACCTACTCAGTTTTAAAATAAAATTAATTATTAAACATTGTTAATGCAAATAAATAAAAATAAAGTATATAAACTTTTTATTCAATGACTTATTGTTAGCCAGCAATAATAAAAATGTTGCATACTATTGCAGACAACATTGTTATTATGTAATGTATTTACTCTTGTAAGCATATTACATATTAAATAGTACTTATACGTACGTAATATAATTTAAACGGATGATTATGTAGATATTAGTCTTATAGTGTTATAGGCAACTATTAACGCGTTGATGTCTTTTGTATAGGTCAAAATAAGTTTAAAAGCTTAAACTTGATTACGTAAAATTGGCGCTTATGGAACAATAACGAAAACATTCTTATCTGATACTTTTATCCACCAACTATTTATATATTTATTTCATAAGTAGACAACTTACTACAACTATGTATATTGATATAATAGACATAGTAATGCGCACAGAATAAGCGTGGTGTCTAACATTTCACTTTATGTAATTAACGACCTAGGTACCTCGGTGTATTATAAAACACTACTTAAGATTGTTTTTTCTAATTGATAACAAAAAAAGAAATCAATTCACTAAAATTCATTTGAAACATTCTACTTATAACTGTTGCGTCAAAGTCATACGATAATAGCATTGCATTTGCAATTCATGATCGTAATTGAAGTGAAATTTCGACGTTTTAAGATAAAAAATTACGGAGATTCAATCTGAAGTAACAAGCTGAATTTCATCACTGATTCATACTATTTATTTTGAACGCAAAAATACATTTTGTAAATGGTAGAATCCGTGATAGATAGAACGTTAGGTTCATATTTCTTAAAGACATAACAGGACCAAAAAATATGTAATCCATTTGTTCTATTTAAAATCTAATACTTAAGTATTACAAATTATAACATAATTAAATATATTAATATTCAATACTCTTATAAAACAAATCCTTACCTACTAATGAGTTAGCAATATGAACCTTATCGTAGTCTTAAGCTAATTTTTATATTATTTAAACCACAACCAACTTTGTCCTTTATACTCAAACCATCAAAGGATTTGAAAATTCGATCATTTACGAAAATTTTAAAACAGTAGGTATTTAGAAGTCGTTAACTAAATTTCTTTTGAATAATAGTAAACTTCCGGAGTTCCGGGTATTTAGGGCGTCATGAGTCGTGGTTTCCGAGACGGTTGTGCACGCGATGGACACGACCTGCTTGCGCATAATGAATCCCGGTAGTTATCTCTATACAGATAACGAAAGTTAACCTGCAGTAACCACTTTCACCGGTCAAACCATAAACTAACGTAGCTCGACCTATTGAAACAGGTAGAGCTTGCAGAACACGGACGGTACACATCTAAAACGTAATTGCCGATTCTATAGGTTTACTATGCAATCCTAATATACTCGTAGCAATCCAAAACTCAATGTTAGGTGATAGTCTCAATGAGTATGAGAGGTAGCACGTAGTGCAACACTATTTCAATCATGAAGCAATCTTATATGGTGTTTTGAATGACGAGGCGGAATGTATATTATGAATTATTTTTAAAGATGATTAAAGTTTCGCATTACGTAAACACTTAAACAACACTCGGTTTGGCACGCACAAAGCAAGAACTACAAAGTATATTTAATTTAAATAACTTATATACAATTTACTCGTATGTGTTGATATACCTACAACTCGCCTATAAGTATAATTGTGCTAAGTTCAACTAGTAGATAGCCTTCTGAAGGGTTACTCATTACGCACACTCATAGGTGCACTTCGAACATAGTACATAGGTACTCCGCGCCCGAATACGTATTAAAGGCATCTCTAAATTAAACAATTACCTACATATTTACAAATTTCCAGTTATGATCTCAGACGTTAAAAAATAATATTTAAAAAACTTGATTTTAAATCACATCTCGAAATATGAAATTTCAGTAACATGTGTCGCAAACGAAGATGCTGGAAACTGATTTTAATAAATCATAGGCAGACACTTGAAATCAATTTACCACTGTGTGACTTTCGTAATAGGTTGAATAGCTCTCGTGTTTCTGGTGATATGACCAATAAACTGATACGCATCTGTTGTAATGATCCTGACTCAATGCAAATGTGGATAAGTAAGTAGGTACATGTAGGTAAAATACGTATTACTATACCTATGTATGCATATAATGTATGAAATACAAAGCTGATATACATAACAGAAATGCGACGATTATTTTAAAGTTTTATTAATGCTGCGATCTGTTCAGTGAAATGAGTATTCATACATATGTAACAAAACCGTCAGTCAAATTACACACCCCGATACGCGCAATACCGTTACAAACTAGACCAAGACACAGTTACTTAGGTTTGGTTTAAAATCAACACACATTAGCTTGATTCCTTAAAAATGTAAGTTAAGTTGTATTTGTTAAATCTTCGAACCTCGATCTTCTAACCTATAATAATCCGACTTATCTGTCATATTCCGGCCAACCTCGCTGGCATGGTAAGGAAATTAAATCAATTATATTCAGTCTTAAGTATCCTAAATAATAAAAACAAAAACTAATCAATGCGCGAAATGTGTAATAAAAATGACCCAACCACTCGTAAGGTCGGCGAGGACAAACGAAAACAAGGTCAACTACGCCACGTTTATATAATAATTTGAGATGAAGCTCCAACGTCCACAATATACATAGGTAGTAAATCACAGTGGTTTTATTAACATTGACAATGAATTAAATTATAGGTATAGGTTTTTATGATTAATTTTATTTGCAATTTTTTAAACACAATTTTTTATAAAAAACTTGTATTAATAAATTGAAAGCACATCTGCACACAAATGAAACAAATAAAATACCTACATATACTTATTTAAATCGCTATAACTAACTACTTTCAGTTACTCTTATATTGTGGGAATCACCATTAAAGTTATTTAAATCAAGAATAAAAGAGTGACTTGACTTGCCTCTTTCTCTTTACGAGTTCATATTACTTTCGAGGCTTGTGCCGCACCGTGGCCTTATTTAAGGTAATCAATCGTAATGAAAGACAACGTAAGGTCAAAATTTTATTTCATAGGTTACGTTGCATAAATGTAAAATTGCAAATTGGTGAACTATGATTGATTAAAAGTTTTAAAAAAGATAATAGATTATAGCAAGCATATTTGCATTCAAGGTCGTATTTAAAATGATAGTATTAATGTTAGCGAGAACGGGAAGATTTGTTCCTCTACAATACGGGATGAGTTTGATAGTAGATTAGTATTAAACAATTTCTAAAATAATTAAATTTACCTACCTATATACTTACACTGTTCTGCATTACCTAATGACGACAAATGATTGTTATTTTTTTGGAATCAGTAAGCTTTATTTATACCAAGGCGATAAACTTATATAATGTACTGTTGTGTAAAATGCTATCAATAAACGATTATAAAATGAATGTTACAATCTACTCAACCACTAACGGATACCGCGATCGTTCTAATCGTAGATATACGCTATATTCTGATGCTGCTCTGAGTATTCTGGCAAGAAACTTAATAATGTTCTGCGCGGCATTTCGATTATATCTTTCATTGTATTTTCATTTCAATTTGGACCATAATATTTTATTACACTCTTTGATTTGGACACTATGCAGACGCATCATGCACGCACGACACATGTCATGTTAACTGTAATCAATGTCGTTCATGTCTGCCGGCGTTGCGCACTGTATATTGCAATAATAACATTTGTCATAAGGAGTTGTTTTTCCTTAATAATAATATAATTCACAAAAATATTTAGAAAACTTTTAAATTTCTAGATGAATTACTTTGCATGGTATTTACGAAGTCAAGGTTCATAATCATCACGAAGCAATCCAATAAATACAACATAAAGCATTTTGTTTATTAACATTTAAGTTAATTGTCTTCTAAAATGTTTGAGATTTAAAAATAACATAACTACATAAATGACTGAGTGTATAAGAATAGATTCCAGCTTCATCTTCAATGCTAAAAACCAGCTTGACCGGATCTCACCACATAAACGTCTATTTGTGGTTTGTTTACAGCATAAGGTAAATGATAAATTTTGTTTTTTGTTTATGAGTCAACGCTGGATTAACAAGTGCAGAAACAGGATTTGGAAGAGGCAATGGGTGCAATCCCAACCCTCCTCCCCCTCACGACCAATTGAAGAACTTTATAGTGACACGTTTAAAAATTTTGGTAAAAAAGGCGAAATCAGAACTGAACTGAGACATGTGAAATCAGCTAAGATTTCCCCTTCTGAAGCCGCAAAAAATGGTATTTAACTGTTTTCCTATTATTTTCTCTAATTATAGTCTAGTCAATATAGCGTGGTCATTATTATTGTTTGTTTGGCGCAAACATGTCGCAACATACTTGTAGTACCTATATGAAGTGTGGCGCAAGAACACCAGATACACGTCATAGCCGAGTGTCGTTTAACCAAGTTCCAATATGCATTCACGATGTATACAACAACGCCTATACGCTATTCACTTTACTATTCAATCAAGGTAATTAACTATGCAAGAAAGCATGGATTACTTTTTTGATTGCGTAACTCATTAAATCATAGCCATCCTTTACTTACAATTATTTAGATAGAATGTTTCGAACTTTTGTTTATTACAGTATATTATTACATTTTTACACTGTGTCTGACACGACACGTAAAAAACGACACTTGTGTTAGATTTTGAAAGCAACAGTTTCTTTTGTATATACCTAGGCGAAGGTATTAAGGTAACCAATTGGCATTATTGACATAATTATTTTCTTCTAAAATTTAAAATATAAAAATTAATAAAATATTATACTACAGATTTACATACTTAAAAAGTGAACCTTTTGAATGTTAAATTTTCAGTGTAATTTTTTAAAAACAAGAAACTCTTCAGCATCAAAGTACCTAATAGCAATATGAATACAACCCACTTGTTCAGTGTCAGAGACGCGTTGTGTGCATTGCCAATAAAGTACTGGTTTCTTAATCACCCGTCGTAGACACTTGTGTACATCAATTTTAGGCTCCACTCAGACTGAAATACTCGTATCTTTCACAACGATAATTTGTTCTTATTTATAATATAAACTTGCAAAATTCTCTCTACGAGTGGGATTCCCACTAGTTCCACCACTATTCCATATAGTGAATAATCCTATAAAACTACAGTAATCATAACTAATAACCGAACTATAAAAGAATTTTTTTGTCACTGGGTTAGTTCACTATCACTCAAACACTTCACATTTTTCGAACATGTTTGATGTAGCTACAGCCTAAGTAGGAATAATATTATTATATACCTACCCAAAGCATTTCGACCACCGCTATTGCTAGTACCGCTACTTTAAAACCACTTTAATGTTGTAATGAACTTGAGACGCTTTTGTAAGCCAGCCGCTTCATTTGTTGCTCGTTAATACGTCGCTTCAATTTTTTCGCTAATTATTAAAGTCTAATCACTCATATCAGGAAAATGACGAAGCGTAGCATCTTTGGACATGCAATCAAAATTACTGTTACATTGCAACGTTCAATGAAATCGCTTCTTGAATCTTAATTCGAAACTTGTTCGTGAGTAATAATGATACGTCTAGAAAGCCAAATGGCTTTATATGTGTATATATTTTAAATCTACAATGTTTCTTTACTACAATTACTACTTTAGAACAGAACAGTACGAGTAGGTAATGATCAGTGAATAATTTGTTATTTTTCACATTACGCTCATGTGACGGTAGCGAAACAGCCAAGCCACATATTTTGACTAAGGAGTAGAGTTGGTTAATTTAGAGCTTGTAGAGGTCTCGTCCTAAACTTGTAGAGTTAGAAGCTTGACTCTACATGAGATCTCTTAACTTTTTGACAGTGCGAGCCATAGTGGTCTTGGCAACATTTTACAAGAAAATTATCATTTCTCATTTTCATTTTTACTAGGCTACTTTACAAAGGCGGACCTAATGTCCGCCTTTGTAAATTCTGGTTTATGGTGATACATTAATGTAATAGTGTAAATGAAGAAATAATTTTAAAACAAACGGAATTACTTAGTAAGTATATAATTTATGTTTTTGATTTAATCTCTGCCTACAATCCATGAGGTTCGGCCAACTCATGTTAGTAGGTACCTATTACACAAATTAAAAAAACTACTGAAAACATATGCAGGATTTGGCAACCTAGGCTCGACCTATTGTAGGTATGTTTTATTTACTCCCATAATATTTCTAATACACTGATTAACTGGCAGGTAGCTAATGAGCTATTGTTAGCACATTTAAAAGCATAGTGAGAACAAAGCTACGAGAGCAAGGTTGTATGTACGTCATGCAACCATCATTATTTTTCACGGGTGTGGCTTAGGTAATAAGTATATTATTATTATACACATTAAGATTACCTACGAGCCGTCTTCTGTAAAGGCCAAGTGGTTACAATTTTCTCATTTATATGAACTTTATAAATATACATACATACATTTATATAAACTTTATATATATACATACATATATATATTTATATATTATATATAATATATATAACGTTTTTAATATGCTTTATAACGTGCTTTTATTGAAATCTAAATTATTTAAAAATTATTGTGTTCGCTGAATTTAGTATCATAGTATTATATGACTTACATAAATAAAAATATTCAAACAGCAAAAGCAAAAGAATTCTTGCATAGCGATAGTACCTGTTATACCTAAGTGACCTTCAAGATGCTTTAAAGACGTTTTGTGACGCCGGATGAAAACAGAACACTAAAAACATGACCATGCTTATAGGTATATATACGAGTATAATCCCGCCTCATGTCTAATGTATCTGAATTAACCATTTAAATTACAAAGGTTTTTGTAACTTCAAAGAAGTATGGAATTTTAGCGATGTTCGGATAATATTGTAAAGGTTAATAATAAATTATTAATATTATATATTTGCTAAAATTCGGTAGATACCTATTATTAGGCAGAGTCCGTGTCTCGATGTATTTGCTAGTTACCTTGAAATTGATTTTATTGTTGAATATCGTAGTTGATTCAGTTTTATAGAAGTAACATTTGTAGTGCCTACTATCAACTTCACTAATATTTACAAATTTACAAGAACGTTTGAATTTGAATAATGTTTAAAAGTTACCTAAATCGGACTGTGACGTCGCAGTCGTACTTAAGTAAACTTCCATTTTGATATTCTTTTTAATATTATTTATTTATTGCACCAACAAAGTATTCACTAAAACATACAAATAACACAAACATAAAAATACTGTATAAAATAACATATAAAATACAACCGTATAAAAATACAAGTTCAGTGCCTCTTCAGTTAGAGGCGCATATAACATTCTTAAGCAGCTCGTACATTTAACAATTTATAATAAAATTGCGTTAGTTTAATTAATTTACTGTAGTGAAAATGCCTATCTGGAATTGTAATTAAAAAAATGGCAGCGCATTATGGTACATTATAATGGTATGTAATATGTAAAACGCGCATAGCCCCGCTGATAGTTGTAGATCGCACGCAAGCGATTCTCACATATTAAGCAACCTCGGGCGCGATCGCGGTCGGTACTCGGATGGGTGAATGCAAGTAGCACATTTTATGCTCGCTTCCGTCCTTCAGATGGTCCTGGCCTGGCTGTTATCTATACAAAGACGAAAGACGCTAACCCTTATCGGGGGTTCTTTTGGCAACATCCGATATGGGTCGGATACTTACTCGCATTGGAGCAGCGTGGTGGAGTGTATTCCAGACCGTCTACGTACCCTAGAGATAGGAAGGTATGTAATACAATTTTTAACAATAATTACCTATTATTGACTGGAAAATTGTTGAAAAAAAAGTGAGTGAGACATTGAACCTGTTTAAGAAAAGTTTAACAAAGTCGATTAATAAACACCAGTCAGACAACTTACCGGGTATGGCGACGCCAAGTTCAAGGTACTCTTTAACAGAGGGGCTGAGGAAGGCCGTAGGCGCAGGCACGGCGCTAGGGGTTGGGTCGGGCGCGTCCAACGCCTGCGCCGGCTCGTGAGACGCGCCACTGTTAGCCCGCACACGCTTCACACGCTTGCCATCTTCTGAACCTTTTGTTAACCGACATGAACAGTTAGCGATTAAGCACTTTGAATTTAGCTTCTATATATTTTTATATATTTCTATTCTATATACCTACCTGTTTCGTGGTAAAATGGTATATAAATACAGTATTGTTTTACTTGTAGACTTTCTTTTGCTCTTATTGTAATTAATTTAATGACAAGTGTATATTCCGGGATAGATGCAAAATAACAGAATGCTTAACATAACTAATATTTAATTGTTCAATTTTAAAATTACATGAGTTAAAGTTAAAATTAAGTAAAAATAAAGTTTAAAAGTTTCCTTCTCATTAAAGTAACACAAGTTTTCGTCAACAATTTATATCGTTTTATTCAAATTTAATTGAATCAATAGTTATAATTGTACCTACCTACGAGTATATACATTATAATAATAAGCTATTCAATTGTACCGTAGACAATATAACCTTGACCTGGGTTAATACCTTTTAAAACCCATAACAAAAGAGCCTAGT